>CAUYQG010182565.1:0-14944 GCA_963574415.1 Tarsius wallacei
TACTTGGAAGGCTGAGGTGGAAGGATCGCTGGAGCCCAGCAGGTTGAGGCTGCAGTGGCCGGGAGCGGCCACTGCACTCCAGTCTGGGTGACAGAGTGAGACTCCAACTCAAAAAAAAAAAATGTATTCTCTTTAATGTAAAGTCTCTTAATAATACAGAGCCCAGAATCCAAGGACCTCGATTCAAATCCTGGGTCCTCCACTTACCAACTCTGTAAACTTGGGTGACTTAAATTAGCATGTCTCAGTTTCTTCATCCCTAAGATGAGTGTAATAATAATAATAATAATAAACCATCACTATTGAATTATTATGAGGATTAAATGAGTAATACCAAGTTTTTGGAATAGTGCCTAGCATATACTGGTGCTACATAAGTTTGCTAAATTAATAGATTTAAATGTTTTTAAAATTTACTTGAAGAAATGAATTATCAATTGAGAAAAAAAGATTTATACACAAAATTGCACATCATAACATTAGTTATAATAGCAAAAATTGGGACTATAATAGGGGAATGTTTGTTTCACAGAAAATGAAATTAATGAAATATGATGCAGTCATTAAAATTATATTGATAAACTCTATGTAATAATGTTGAAATACATTATGATTTGAAGTAAACAGAAAACAAAATATATACCAGGATACTTGGTATTTTAATGACTGCATTAATTAAAATAAATTTCCTTTGCTTTAGAGAAATTGGATAAAAAATTGGAAGAAACTCTGCCAAAATGTTAACAGTAGCTGCTTATAGCTGGTAGAGCTATGAAGCATTTATTTTTTTAATGCTTTTCTCTAGTTTCTATATTCCTAAACTCAGCATTCTTTAGTTTTGCATATTTCTTAACTCACATTTTGAGGTAGAAAGTGATATTATGCGTAAAAATTAAAAAAGTATGGCATAATTAACCAAATGCATCAAATTTTATAATTGTTAGATATATGAAACTTCAGACAGTCATATTCTGAGATGATTTTTTCATAATAAAATCAAGAGAAATAAAGACATACTCCAAGCAGATACAAAAATAGGAAACTCTAAAAGAGCTCAAATAATCTAATTACATATACGATATTATGAATGTAATAGATGTGAATTTTAGGTGAACCTGTCATGGTAAAAATTAATCACTGGGCTCACAGGAGGATTCGTTTTAGGATACTTAGTTCTGCTCCCTTTAGGCCATGGTGAAATTAATATCTAAAAAGCTTTTGATGTTGTTATGGAAATTAAAAGGGATACTGCTATCAAGTGCCTGGCTAGGTCTAACCTACATTTCTTCTGGTGCTATTTATGTTGTCCCACCCTCAGCAAAGATTGAGACTTATGTTTAGCCTTTTCTTTTCCATTGGATGGACAAACTTAACAAGTTTGTTAAATTATATCAGTATTTTCTATTATGTTATCTAGATCTTTTTCAAGGTAAATGAGGTTTCTTTTTGTTTTCTTCATCACTTCTAGATGCTGCCCTTTTGTAACTGCAAATTCTCCATATTTCTGCAATTGAGGAGCCCTGAACTTCATATCTGGTGATGGTTTGACTGACATTGTAAGGGCTCTTGCTGACATGCCTGATTTTTACTAGTATAGACAAGATAAAAGCACAGGCTCTATTAATAAGGAAACTTCTCCAGCATTCATGTGAGTGGGAGATGGCAGATAACCTTATTTTAGAGTTTTATTTTCGTCTATTTTCCTGTACTATACTAATGTGCATTATGGATTTTCAAGAAACAGATATAGGGTGTAGCATTTTGCAAACTTCTTTTGTCTTCTAATCCTTTTATCATGAAATTTCTATTAACATTCATTACACAGGAGTTTATGAAATGCTGCTCCAGTATTATCCAGGGCTTAACTTCTAGGCGGAAATGTACATTTGTGAAAAATCAACTGTCCAATCAGCAGTTTCAAAATAGTTGGAGGAATAACGTCATAGGATAAGTCAATAATAATACTTATTAAGTGCTTATCAAGTGCCAAGTACTAACATGTTAACTCAATCCCTAGAATAACCCTAGGAGGTAGATTTAATTATGCTCTCCATTTTATAGATATATGGAGGTACTGAGCGGTATGTTGCATTAGCATAGTAAATATTTGAGATGTTTTGCTGTAAACAAAAATATACAAAATACAAAAATATAGGGCTTGAGGGGGATTTTTGTGGTTGGCGTTGCTAGGGGGTGGGGTGGTGTCTAATCAATGTTTCCCTTTAGTCTTAGGCCCTCATGCCAAGAAGACTCTTTGTAGCATGCCCCAATATTCCAAGACTGCTAAGGATGCTGTGTGTTATGACTTCTCTATCTTAACTTTGATTAAGTCAGTGTTTCCCAAACTTGTGTGATTGTAACCCTCCCTTCTTAAATGGACACTCTGATTAACTTAAATCACAAAGGAATGGATTAATAGCATATTGGGTATGTCATAGAGTCATGGGAAAATGAAGACTACCAAGCCTCAGATGATCAGAGGTCAGAAGAGAGCCAAGGTCTCAGTGCAGAACACTTGGACTTCCCCTTTGGGGCACTGCTATAGATTTGATCTAGCTCCAACCTCCTGTGTCAGTTACATTAGATTCTGATTCCTGGGAGTGAGGTCTTATTGACCTGGTATAGATCTCAGGCCTGTCTTGTTGGCCTGGGGGTGGGAGAGATGATGAAGGAGGATACTGTTAGTCCAGGTAATGCCATCTTAGAGACACGTTCTCCACCCCCACCCCCCCATTTTGCTAGCTACCCTGAGATTAAAAAACTTAGACTGTAAAAACATCCTGCCATATATAGCATCCTGTCTAGCACCTAGCTTAACTGCAAGGCTGTCTCTTAAGTTACTTAACCACAAGCCTTAGTTACCCCCTAGCAACGCCAACCACAAAATCCCCCCTACCCCCCAAGCCCTATAACTGTCCTAGTAGTAGTAGTTTTCTGAAGTCTCTTCCACAGGTTGAAATAAACCTGTGTTGCTATTGAGCTGCTCGTCTCCCATCTCTCTTTTCCTATCTGCTCATTTTCTTGACCTAACAGATATGACAGTTTAACCAGGGCTATATGGAAAAGAGGTGGATAGATTCCAAAAGGAAAACTGGAGTGCTGTTTCCAAAAGAAGAACTAAGGTAAGCCAGGCAGACAAAAATACCAGGTGTCCCTTTAAGACATATGTTAGTACCAGAGCACAGATTGGGAAATGCCATTCCAGGGTTTTAGAGGTAAAGCCCACTGGCTTCATCTTACAGATAAGGACTCTAAGTCCCAGAAAGTGCAGGTGACTTTTTCAAGGTCACGCAGATGGTGAGAGTCAGAGTCAAGGCTGAAAACCCAAATTGGTCCACTGTTTTTATCTTTATATCATAGCCCCTCTTTTTTGTTACTCACCACTAAGAAATTGTAGACTGTTAGAACTTGGAGAGATCTTACAGACTATTTCATCCAAACACACACTTTATGTGAGAAAACTAAGAGAGAGAAAGCAGTATCTAGTTACACGGGACAGAGGTCAGATTTAATTCATCCCCTCCTTTCCCCTCCCTCCATTGCCTTCTCTTCCTTTTTCTCTTCCTGAAAAATATGATTTTTTATCATTTTATTAATGTTATTTTATGACCAGGGACAGCTATTAACTTCAATACAGAACTATATTACAACTCAGAAGCACACAAATAACACTTTCTAGCACACAGGTATATGCTTAGAAGCAAACTAAATGTGAAGTCACAAAGAAAATCAGTGAAGTGATAGAGAAGTCATAACACACAGCATCCTTAGCAGTCTTGGAATATTGGGGCAAGCTACAAAGAGTCTTCTTGGCATGAGGGCCAAGACCTGGAAAGGGAAGCATTGATTAGACACCACCCCACCCTCACTGCTATGCCATGTCAGAGTTAAGACTGTTGAACAAATATGGGCTGCCTCAATTCTTTTTGGGAGTGGCAGATGAGAATCAGGAAAACAGAGAATTCATACTTAGGTATTGGAGTGAGAGCACATGGCCATGTGTCCTGGCTTGTAACACTCCACCAGAGGGGAGTCACACAAACAGCTTCCTTATCTAAGCCCTCGGGAACTTAGTTTAAGCTCCTCAACTGAGAAAACTGTAAACCCGATAGAGAAATGTCTTAGAGGGCAGGCAGGTTGTGCTTAGGAAGAAATCTACCTTACTAGAAAGAAAATCTTTCACACCAGGAGGGAAGAACTGCAGCTGGTTCTGAGAGTGGAACCAGCAGCGGGGCAAGTATTCAGTGTAGCGGCCTGGGTCTTCACTGGTAGTGATGGCTGACACCCAAAACAGCTGCAACTGTGACAGCTGTTAGAGACCTGGGTTATAGGTGGCAGTAGCAATAGCATTAGAGGGTTCCTAGAGAAAGGAGTGGACTAAGAGGAGGTTGGTTTGTCCATGACATACATATCCTACTGTGAAAGGTGTCAAAATCAAAATGGAGTCACTAATGTTAAAAACAATAAAACTCTGAAAATAGAGTCAAGGAAGGCCATGAAAGAGAGGGTTCTGATGCGTGTATGCCTGATAACAAAAAAGATTCTGGAAAAAACAAAGACCATTGCAACATAACACAAAAAATACTTCTGCAAGAACAACTGCCTGTCCCACCCTGGACTGGTGTCACCCTTGTTATTGATCCCTGTAACCAAGAGTAATTATTTCAAAACAGTTACGTAATTCTCCTCATTTTTTCCCCCTTTAAAACTTTTGTCTCCCTTTACCTCCCAGAATATGCACATAAGTTACTATGGCGTACATATTCTCATTGCAATTCTCTATTTCCAAATAAATGTATCTTTCTTTTAGAGAGCCCTCTCTGTTATTTAGGTTGACATTACCATGGAGGAGAGATGCAGCACCTCAGGTTACCAGGAGAGAATGCAAGAAGACCTGGAGTACAATTACCCCAACTGCAGTGAACTGTATCCAAGGGTCTCAGTGATGGTAATGAAAGCCTATTTCTCTCCCACGACTTCTGAGTCCTTAGAAAACAAAGATTTCACTAAGATTGCCCAATAGAACACGTGAATTTTATCATTCATTTCATTTGTTGCCAAGTACCCATCATTGTTCTTGATACTCAAAATACAAAGATGCAGTAACACAATTCCTTCCCCTCAGAGACTTACAGGCTTTGAGGAAAGACAATACAGTGAACTTTACTATTTGAATCCCTTTCTTTCTTAAGCCTCTTCCATGGTCTCCTGGCCTAGTAAAGGACAAAGTCCTAAATTGTTAACATGTCATACGAAGCTCTTCATTATAGCATCGTGGTTAAGAGCATGGACTCTGGAGTCTGACTGTCTGGGCCCAAATCCAAACTGTATCATTTCCTAGATGTATGAGTCTAAACGAATGACCCAGCTTCTTCGTTTCCTTGTTTTCTTATCTAAATGAAGATAAATATTGGAATGGTAATAGTATTGAATGTTAAATGATATAATGCATACATAAAATGCTTAACACAGCACAGGCAAATATTTTGTGCTCAATAAATAATAACAACATTATCCACTTCTGGAGGCTTAACTCTCCCCTCATGCTTTCCTCTTACTGTCTGTATCTTACCCCACACCATTTGTATGTGCCATACAATTCCCTAACATGCCTTACTCCCTCTGCTCCTTCTATCTCGAATGACTACATCACAACCATTGTATGGATTCCCATCCTTACCTTATATCAGTTCGGCACTCATCTACTTCAAGATTCAGCAGCTTTGATGGTCACCTACAGAATGGAGATCTTGATGACCATCCTCAAATCTCTCCCCACCTCTTGCTGCTGTGATCATTCCTTCAGTGTCTCTGTGGTACACTGTATAGAGTTCCATCATGGCACTTACAAGTTATTGCATTTTTTCTAGTTGAATTATCTCATTTTATTTTATATTTTGTTTGTCAAATAATATTTCTCTTATTCTTATTTTCTTATTGTAAGAATTACAGATAACTCAGAAAATAGAGATTTGCAAAATGAAGAACCCCACAACCCTCCTTCACCCAGACAGACATACTGTGACGCTAACAAAGTTTTAAGTTTCAGGGACTCTCATGTACAAGGAACTTTCTAGAGCTTTGTGAGAAGCCCTGGCAAGGGGTTAATATGGCCATATATTTCTGTAAAATTTGCAAAAGAAATTTAGTTAAATACAATTGGTTACAGTTGCTTTTAAAAAAAAAAAATTCTCTTTCCCCTCATGTGAGAAGGTATTGGAGTAACTATGGATGTTTTGGGAATCTGATTAACTGTAAGTCAAAATGGAGATAAACTTAGTTAAGGTTTATGTGGTTTGCAGTCCCTTTGTCTGTAATTAAGTTATTGCCAGCTGTACTGGCATAGGAATAGCTTCCAGAAATATTCCAACTCTAATCTGCACCATCTGATCCAGCATGAAGTCATGAGAGTGCAATGCCAGAGACAGAGGTCTGGCATCATAAGCATGGGGTGATGGTCTACTTATTATAAAGCTATTCAAAACTTACAACATAGGCTTGGTAACATTTTAAAGATTCTAAAAAATATTTTTAAATATTCAGAAGAGAAGCCTGAAAAGGACATATGAAAAGTTTGCTCAAAAGATTGATGAGGGAAATTAGCCCGTAATCCCGCACTTTGGAAGGCTGAGGTGAGTGAATTGCCTGGGCCCGCGGGTTCGAGACCTGCCTGGGCAACTTGGCAAGACCTCATCTCTACAATAAGTCAAAAAAAAGAAAAAAAATAAGCCGGGTGTGGTAGCACGCACCTGTAGTTCCAGCTACTTGGAAGGCTGAGGCTGGAGCCCAGCAGGTGGAGGCTGCGGTGGCCGGGTGCATGCCACTGCACTCCATTCTGGGCGACAGAGTGAGACTCCAACTCAAAAAAAAAATAAGTGAAATATTATGGACTTCTGATTTGAAAATATATGAAGGGCTTGTCCTTCTCCTCCTCCCTCTCCCCCTCCTCTTTCTCCTTCGTCTTCTTCCTTTGGGGGGATACAAATAGTTTTTGATCTGGGCTTTAAGAATACCCACCATCTATCTCCACCTGTGCACACTGTACCTAATAGGTGATTTTTTTTTGTCTCTCCATCCCTTCCTCCCCTCCCTCTTCTGAGTCTTCAGTGTCCATTTATACCATTCTCTATGACTTTGCATATCCTTAGTTTAGCTCCCACTTATACGTGTTTGGGGTTTTGTTCCTGAGTTAGTTCATTTAAGATGATGCTCTCCAATTCTATTTAAGTTGCTGCAAAATACATTATTTCATTCTTTTTGATAGCTGAGTAGTATTCCATAGTGTATATAACCACATTTTCATTTTCCACTGATCAGTTGATGGGCTGTTTCCACATCTTTGCAATTGTGCTGCGATGAATATGCGAGTACAGTTATCTTTTTTATATAATGATCTCTGTTCTTTTGGGTAGATGCCTAGTAAGATTGCTGGATGAAATGGTAGATCTACTTTTAGTTGTCTGAGAAATCTCCATACTGCTTTCCATAGAAGTTGTATTAATTTACACTCCCACCAACTAGTGCATTTCTCTGCAAATGCACTAGTGAGAGAGGAGGTAGCTAGACAACAACCAGGCGGAGGGCAGGTCCAAGTAATAAACAGGGAGGAGATGTATGGTAAACAACTCAGCAGACAGACAGAGCAGGTCCCTGGGTAACAAAGTAACAGATTTCCTGCTGCTGAGATTGAAAAACAACCAATCAGCTCACAGCCATTGCTAGCCAATCAGCACAATCTTAGGGCTATATAAGCACCAGTTTTCAGATCCTAATTAGTGAGGTCCCCTCCCATAGTGGCACCCTCAGGTCTTGGCTTGCCAGCCTATTAGAGCCAACATGCTTGGGACTAGGCTTGAGAGCCCATCAAGCTGACACTCTCTGGGGCTCAGTTGGCCCGCCCATTGATCTGATACTCTCAAAGCCCAGGCTGGCCTAAAAAATCCATATCACTAGCACTATTATTTTTTGATTTTTTAATGGCCATTCTGACTGGTGTAAGGTGGTATCTCATTGTGGTTTTAATTTGTATTTCCCTGATGATGAGTGATGTTGAGTATTTTTTCAAATGTTTGTTGGCCATTTGTATATTTTCTTTTGAAAAGATCTATTCATGTCATTCTCCCACTTTTTAATGGGGTTATTTGCTTTTTTTCTGATTTGTTTAGTTCTTTGTAGATTCTGGATATTAGTCCTTTATCAGATGAATAGTTTGCCAATATCTTCTCCAATTGCCTATTTGCTCTGTTGATTATTTCTTTTGCTGTGCAGGAGCTTTTTAGTTTAATCAGGTTCCACTTTTTAATTTTTGTTTTTGTTGCATTTGCTTTTGGAGTTTTGACCATAAACTCTTTGCCTAGGCCAAGGTCTAGAAGAGTTTTTTTCCTGTTTTCTTTTAGGATATTTATGGTTTCTTGTCTGACATTTAAGTGTTTAATTCATCTTGAGTTTATTTTTGTATATGAGAGATGGGGATCAAGTTTCATTTTTCTGCATGTAGCTATCCAATTTTCCCAGCTCCATTTGTTGAATAGGGTGTCCTTTTCCCAGTGTATGTTTTTGTCTGCTTTGTCAAAGATCAGTTGGTTGTAGGTATTTGAGTTTACTCCTAGATTCTCTAGTCTGTTCCATTGGTCCATGTGTCTGCTCTTGTACCAGTACCATGCTCTTTTGGTTACTACATCCTTGTAGCATAATTTGAAGTCAGGTAATGTGATGCCTTCAGCTTTGTTTTTTTTGCTTAGGATTGCTTTGGGGATTCTGGCTCTTTTTTGGTTCTGTATGAATTTTAGGATTGTTTTTCTAATTCTGTGGAAAATTATGTTGGTAGTTTGATAGGGATTGCATTTTATATGATTACTTTGGGTAATATGGTTATTTTAACAATATTGATTATTTTAGCCTATGAGCATGGGATGTTTTTCCATTTGTTTGTGTCCTCTACAGTTTCTTTCATTGGAGTGTTGTAGTTTTCCTTGTAGAGATCTTTCACCTCCTTGGTTAAATATATTTCTAGGTATTTTAGCTTTTTGGCTGCTATTGTAAATAGAATTGAATTGTTGATTTGACCCTCAGTTTGGTTGCTATTGGTGTATAGCAGTGCTACTGATTTGTGTGTGTTAATTTTGTATCCTAAAACTTTACCAAATCCATTTATTAAGCCCAGGAGACTTTTGGAGGAGTCTTTAGGATTCTCCAGGTATATACTATCAGCATATAGACATTCATAATTTGATTTCTTCTTTTCCAATTTAGATACCATTTCTTTCTTTCTCTTGCCTGATTGCTCTGGCCAGGACTTCCAATACTATGTTGAATAGGAGTGGTGAAAGTCTGCACTCTTGCCTTGTTCTGGTTCTGAGGGGGAATGTGTTTAACTTTTCTCCATTCAGGATAATGTTGGTTCTGGGTTTATTATATATGGTTTTTATTCTTTTGAGGAATGTCCCCTCTGTGCCTATTTTGCCGAGGGTTTTTATCATGAAGAGATGCTGGATTTCATCAGATGCTTTTTCTGCATCTATTGAAATGATCATGTGATTTCGGTTTTTAATTTTGTTTATGTGGTGGATCACATTTATTGACTTGCATATGTTGAATCACCCTTGCATCCCTGGGATAAAATCCACTTGGTCGTGGTGTATTATTTTTTTATGTGCTGTTGAATTTGGTTTGCCAATATTTTGTTGAGGATTTTTGCATCCATGTTCATAAGGAATATTGGTCTGCAGTTTTCTTTTTTGTTGTTGTTGTCTTTTCCAGTCCATTCTCTTGTTGTAAAGATTTGCTTTTTCTGAAGTTAATAATTTTTTCATTGGTTAGTTTTCTACATACCTAGTTTTCATTTATTCCCACCTCTCTGAGAGAACTTTTTTCTTCTTGATATTTTAATTTTTAAAATGAAGGCTGCTGTTGAACATGGGTGTGCAAATATCTGTTCAATTTATGTTTTCTGCTATAATAAAACTACATTTCAAACTATTGCTTTCCTTTACAAACCTATGTATTTCATTTTATGCATTGAAAAACCCCATTATTTTACTTCCTGTTGCACTTTCTGCTTTATCTGCTAGGCCAGCTTCCTTCCAGAAATGACAGCAGCTTCATTTTGAACTGGCATTAGGTGGAAGGGGCAATGGTGGAGGCAACAGGTCTGCATGAACTGGACTGATGGCAGTGGACTTGGGAGGATCACCTCAGTGAGAGTGAGAGTATTCCCTAGCTAGGCCCAGCATGCTGCTGCAGCTGATTCCTTGGAGAGATGGAAGTTTCTTAGATGCAATCTTCCACCTATGCCCAGGACCAGGCTCTTGACTTCATATAAGGAAAGAATTCAAATATGAGTCACAGAAAGTAAAGGAAAGAGCTTTAATTTGAACTGAAAGCACACACTCCAAGAGAGGGGAGTGCAGAGGGCGAAGAGTACTGGCTCTATCTAGTTGTGTGTGTGTTTTATGTTAATTACAAGTCACAGGAAGTAATGTCAGTAAGTCACAGGAAGTTTCTTAACCTCCAGCTCAGTAATTTTTCATCCCCCTCATGCCTAAAGTAGCCTGCCTCAGGAGCAGCTAAGCAGCCAAAGCCAACAAGAGGGAAGTTGCAGCCATAGCCCATGCTGGGAGAACTGATTTTGTTTTTGTGATATCAGCTATGATAATACTTGTTAAGTCAATGAATTAGTTATGAGTTGCAAAATGTTGCTATTCTAATTCACTTATTTCAGCTTTGTTTTTAAAGAGAAACTTTCTCTCATCAATTATTTGATTACCCACTAGTCCTTACATTAATACCTTTTCAATCATTTTGATTGTCTGAAGCTTTTTCTGTAATAGATTCCTTAGGGAAAAATATTCTCTGAGTTTTTGTATATTCACAACAGCTTGTGTGTGGTCTTTCTTTATATTTAAAGATCAGTTTGGAGTCAGGTATGGTGGCTTATACCTATAATCCCAGAACTTTGGGAGGCCAAGGCAGAAGGATTGCTTGAGCTCTGGAGTTTGAGACCAGTCTGGGCAACATAGTGAACACTTATTTCTATCAAAAAATTTTTAAAAATTAGCTAGGTGTGGTGGCACATGCCTGTAATCCCAGCTACTCAGGGGCTGAGGTGGGAGAAATGCTTGAGTTCAGGAAGCCAAGGCTGTAGTGAGCTGGGATCATGACACTGCACTCCAGCCTGGGCAACAGGAACCCTGTCTTTAAGTCAGTTTAGTTAGATATAAAATTTATGGCTCACATTTTCTATCTTGAGTATGTACAATATGTTATTCTATTGTTTTCTGCATATAACATTGCTATTGAAAATCTGGTGACAGCCTGATATTTTCCTTGTAAGTTACTTTGTCTATTTGTATGGATGCCCCCAAAATTTCTTTTTATTTTATTTAAAATCTTAGAGGTTGAGCAGAATATGTCTTGATATTGATAATTCTGAATCAATTTTCTTAGGTCCACAATATTCTCATTGTATATGGAAATTCAAGTAACTTTTTATTGTGGAAAAGTTTTTGTTGTTGTTATTGTTTTAGAATGTATTATGTTCCATTGCTTTGATTGTCTGCTTTGGGAATTGCTGTTATGCCAGGGAGTTTTGAACCTCTGTTGAAGTCTGTAAACTCTTTCTCATGTTTTTTAATGCATATAATGCAATACATAGGTTTATAAAAGGAGGCAATGCTATTGAAATAAAAGGTTTTTTGTTTGTTTGAGCTGGGGTTTTTTGTTTGTTTGAGTTGAGGTCTCATTCTGTCACCCAGACGGAAGTGCAGTGGCACAATCATGGCTCACAATCCCACCTCAGCCTCTTGAGTAACTAACTGTGCACCACCACATTTGGCTAATTATTTTATTTTATTTTTTTATAGAGAAAAGATCTTCCTGTGTTGCCTAGGCTGGTGAAATGAGTTTTGTTCGAAAAGAAAACACAGATCGAACAGATATTTGCACTCCCATGTTCACCAGCAACCTTACTCACAATAGCCAAAAGGTGGAAGCAACCCAAGGGTTTATCAAAAGATGTTACGAATAAACAAAATACAGTATATACATACAATGGAATGTTATTCTGTCCTAGTTAGGAAGGAAATTCTGACATATGCCACAATATGGATGAAACTGAAGACATTGTGCTAAGTGAAAGAAGCCAGTCACAAAAGGACAAACATTGCATGATCCCACTTATATGAGGTAGCAATAGTAGTCAAATTTATAAAGTCAGGAAGTAGAATGGTAATTTCTGGAGCAACAGGGAAGGGAGAATGGGGAATTGTTGTTTAGTGGGTATAAAGTTTCACTTGTGGAAGATAAGAAGATAAGAAAGTTCTGGAGATGGATAGTGGTAATGTTTGTATTACAGGTGAATGTACTTATTGCCACAAAACATTTAAAATGGTTAAAATTGTACATTCTATTCTGTATGTATTTCACCACAATCTTAAAAATAGCATGTTTGTACATATAATGTATGGGCTTCTTTATGTCCATTAACTAACAAGACTACATAAACATAAGTGGCAGGTTCAATAACTACCAGAATTTTGAAGTAATTTGAGTATAAATAATTTCTCAAAATATCTGCAATGTGATTTTAAAATATCTGGTGACAAAGTCAGAGGTTCTGCTAATATTACTGTGTTTTATTAACTAAATGTATAATAAAGAAAATGATACATTTTAGTTAGAGTAAATTCTATGTTCATCTAAGTTCACAGACCCCTATTTTCATTGAGGGATTCCTTTAGAATCTGTGGGCTTTCAGGTAAGAATCCTTATCTGTGTGTTGGATTTTCTTTTTCTGTGTTGACATTTATTATTCTTCCTTTTACCTTTAAAATTTTTTAAATTTCTTTTTCTTTCAGTTGAAGTAAAATATACATACAGAAAAATGACCAAATATTAAGTGAAAAACAGTGAGTTTTGACAAAATGTATATAGTTGTATAATCAATATCCCAGTCAGGATATGGAATATTTTCATCATCTCAGAAAGTTATCTGTATCATTTTCTAGTTAACTTCTCCAACACTCACAGGCTATCATTTTGCTTGAATTTCAAGTAAATATAATATAATTCTATAGTAAGTACTCTTTTGTGTCTGGCTTCCTTTACTGAACACAATGTTATTAAGATTCAATCATATATGAGTACATTATGTGTATACTTTTAAATTTTTTTGAATAGTAGTCCATGAAATGAACATACCACAATCATTTATTTTTTCTCCTGTTAATGGACATTTGAGTCATTTACAGCTTTTGGTTATTAAAAATAAAACTTCCACAAACATTTGTGGATATATGTTTTTATTTATCTTAGGTAAATATCTAAAAGTAGAATTGCTGGAACATAGTGTATATGATGGCTGTGTGTAAATTTAACTTTATGGAAAACTACCAAATTGTTTTCCAAAGTGACTGTACCACTCTATACTCCCACCAGTAATATATCGCAATGGGTAAAAAGTGATACTTCATTGTAATTTTAATTTGCATTTTGCTGGTGACTAATATTAAGAAACCTTTTATACGCTTTTTAGTCACTTCTATTTCTTTTTAAATGAAGTATCTGTTCAAGTCCTCTGTCCACATTTTTTGAAGTTGTGCTGTCATTTCTAAGACTTCTGTGAACATTCTGGATATAATTTATTTGTTTGATAAACATGTTGTAAATATTTTCATCTGGTCTCTGATTTGCTTTTTCATTTGAAAGACACTTTCTAGATATCTTTTTAAAAATAGCTACTCCAACTAAGAAAAAAGAAGAAGAAACTTATAAAAAGAAATAACCATTGAAACACAGGAAAGTTGGGTTAGCTTTTAACTCTATGCCTTCACCTTCTAAGTGTCTTTCAAAGAGCAGTAAATGTTAATATGATGATGTCCAGTTTATCAATTTTTTTCTCGTTATGACTTTGGTGTCTACTATAAGAAATCTTCACTTTCCCCAAAGTTGACAAATCATTCTCCTATATTTATACCTAGAAATTGCAATGTTCCAGATTTACATTTATTTCTATGATCCATCTTGAATTCATTTTATTTTTGGTGTAATGTAAATATTGGGCCAAAATAGATTTTTTTCTATGTGTTTATCAAGTTGTTCTAGCACCATTTGTTGAAAAAAATTTCCTTTCCTTAGTGAATTAGCTTCTAATCTTTGTTAGAAGTAAATTGACAACAAATACATATATGAGCGTCTCTTTCTGAATTATTTATTCTGTTCCATTGACATTGTAGTATAAGTCCTCCAACTATGCTCTTTTTCTAAACTTTCTAGGTCTTTTGACTTTCCACATACATTTTAGAATTAGTTTGTCCATTCCAAAAATAAAAAAGATTTTTCTTAGATTTTGAATGGCATTGCATGAATTTTATGGGGCAATTCTAAAAAAATTGATGTATTAACAATACTGACTTTTCTAATCCATAAACATTGCATCTCCATTTATTTAGACATTTTGAATTTATATCTATAATGTTCTATAAGTCAATGTCACAATTTGCATATCTTTTGTTCAATTTATATGAAAATATATCATGTTATTGTAAATTTTTAAAAATTTTAACTTTTCAGTCATTTGTGGCTAGATACCATTGGTATTTGTATATAAATAGTGCATTCTGTGACTTAGCTAAACACATATTACTTCTAATAGTTTTTTTGGTTTTTTTTTTTTTTTTTTTTTTTTTTTTGCGTCTCACTCCATCGCCCAGACTGGAGTGCAGTGGCCGCTCCTGGCCACCGCAGCCTCAACCTGCTGGGCTCCAGCGATCCTTCCACCTCAGCCGTCCACGTAGCTGGAATTGCCGGCGCGCGCTACCATGCCCGGCTATTTTTTTTTTTTTTTTTTTATTGTAGAGATGAGGTCTCGCCTGCCCAGACAGGTCTCAAACCCACGGGCTCGGGCAATCCACTCACCTCAGCCTCCCAAAGCGCGGGATTATAGGCT
>CAUYQG010182566.1:0-16578 GCA_963574415.1 Tarsius wallacei
GGCTGAATGTCACCTTGAATGCTCAGGTGTGGACACCCTGTATGGCTGAGTCCCCCAGGATTCTTCTTACAGACAGTCCCAGGTGGAATCCCAGCTCTTTGTCTTGGTAACTGTGGCCCTGGAACTAGGACCTGCACCAGGGGGAGTGGGCGCCACAGGTTACAATAGGGCCTGGCCTCGGCCGGCCAGTTGGTGCACAGCCCCTGCTCCCACACCATCGCATGTGATTATACACACCAAGCCTGTCTGGCAAAGGTTCTGGGCAATGTCCTAGTGAGGCATGTTTCCTTCTCTCATGGCCCCAGGTCCAAACTCTCAAGGCAGCTGACCCTGGAGCTGTGGGGTCAGGGCCAGGCCCCAATTCCATGCTGGGTTGCTGTGTTAACAGGGCTGCCTGTGAGGGTGTCCAGGTGGACACTCCCTTTGGAGGAGGTGACAGGTGGGACAAAGCAAGACTCAAAAGACTGAGAAAGCACCAGAAAGCAGGGCAAATCCCAAAAGAGACCCAAGTTGGCCAAAGTGCACATCACTGGGCTCCAGGATCAGGTAAGGAGTGGACACAAGTCAGGTCTGGCCCATAAGCCTGTGCCATCATCAAGCGCTGGGATAGGCCACACCCAGGACAGATAGTGAGAGTCTATATAAAGACGTTACTGTAGCTGCAAGGAATGAGCAGGCTGTCCCAGGACTGCTGATTGGCCTGGACCAAGGCTGGGAGCAGGAGGGGATGGTGGCTGTGTTGTCACCTGTTCAAGATGGGAGTGTGCCCAGGGGAAGGCCACCCAAGCCCCTCTTCCTGCCAGTTTGTCCCTGGACTTCCCCAGTCTGCCCCCTTTTTGCAAGAGTCCTGAAAGGTACAAGGAATCACAGGGGTATCTGGGCCCTGAATCAGTGATGAGGGGTCTTAGCTATGTGTGTCCCTCCACCTTTTCACCTCCAGGAAGCCCACGCAGCACCGAGGAGAATGGCACTATGAGATAATTTTCAGTTGTTAGAGATACATGTTCAGTACCAGTTATATTCCTGCCCATGGCAAGGGCTGGGGACACAACAAAAATGAAAGCCAGGGACTCTCAAGGTAGGAGGGGAGCATTCGAGAGCCCTCAGAAACCTTCCTGTGCCCATGGCTCCCACCTTTGGGGCCACAATCAGACACTTTCATGCTGTGCACATCCCAGAGTTGTTTTGATTACCTAAGCACTGTCCTGGGCTTTGATGGATTTAAGGCACACAGTATCACCATACCACGATACAATGCCACAGACCAGCAATTCATCACCCTGCTAAGAGGGACTGATCCTCCTCAGACAACACTGCTCCCCAGGCAGTCCATACCCAGAGTAGGGGCTTGAAGCATTGAAAGGCACCTGGTAATACTGTGTTCAGCTCACTCTGCTCATCATCCTTGGAAGGTTAACTAAATGCATGAGGAAACAAAGCAGCCAAGAGGCCCCATCTTCAGAAGAAAACTTGCCACACTCACATAAGATGATGCAAAGCCTAAAGGCTTATTCTGAGAGAAAAATAAGCCAAGACACCATCAAACTGCTATTTTGGTGTCTGACTCTGCTTGGCTGCAGCACCAGGTCCTCCCCACCTTCCTTCACCAGTCAGGAGTTAGTGAACCTCAGAATGAGGGTGTCAGTGCTATCATTCTTCACCAGAGGCCAGAGGGAGCAAGAGAAGCATACAGCTTGGCAGGGGCCTGAAGAAGGCTGAAGCAGTGGGCTGCCAGCCTTTGCACGGTTCCCAGGAATGAATGGCTCAGGTCACCTCAGGAGCTCAGCGCCATGACCAACCCATATGTCCTCTCGGTACAAACTAGAAACCTCCCAGCTTCCACGGTGTACAGGCTCTTGGTTAGCAGGAAAGTACCTCTGGGTCGAAAAAGCCAGGCCTTCTAATGGTAGATGTGGCTCTGGGCTCAGGCACTAGGCCCACAGAAGAAAATGCAGCTGGATTTCAGCCCACATGAGGCTGGGTGTCCTTATGCAGTGAACAACCTGTGCCATGGTTTATGGCCACCCTGCAGGAGCCAGCACTGACAGCCACAAGGCCCTACCCTTCCTGGCACCCTGTAAGCACTGGGTGCATCAAAGTCAGGATTCTGATAGCCATGATTTCATGGAAATAGAGCTGCAAGGACCTGGGCCCTGCCCAAAGCCCACTTCCATCATTCCCATTTTACTGATAAGTAAACTGAGACTTAAGACTATACTCCTGGAACTTTGGCCTGACTGCAGTCTCTGAGCTCCTAATTTCTCTGCTAACCTGAGAAAGAAGTGGTGTGGGGGGATATTCAGTCGACAGGGGAAGGAGAGATGATGGAATGATGGACATCTTCCTCTCCTGTTTCCCCTGAGAGCCACTCTCTCCACCCACCCTCTCCTGCGGGCTGCAGTGCAGGCAGGCTGGGTTCCACCAAGCTGCCCAGGCTTCAGGCCCTCTACCTGCTGGGGTTTCAGGGTCTGTGCTATCATCAACCATGCAGGAGGGTGGGCTGAGGAGAGGAGGGCTCTGGAAACGCAAGGCGGCTTATCAGAGGGCCCCAGTGACAAATGTTCAGGAACAGAGACCAGGTTCAAGCCCAAGGCATCATTCTCCCCTCCTCCTGCCTGCCTGCTACTCCGACCACTTGAGGACAGCCCAGAAGGCTGGTGTGTATGAGGGCTTGTCACTTGGCTCTGATTTACTCACTTGCCGAAGTCTCCTGAACAATTCCCACAGGCCATGTAAGGAGCTGGAGGTGGAAGAGACAGACAGGTTCCTGCCTTCATGGGGCCTCACTGCAGGTTGGGGGTGTGGGAGGGGATGGAGCACCAACAAGTAAATGAGTGCATGGGACATTCTCACTTCCTGTGGGTGAGGAGAAAAGACTCAAACAGTCATGGGCTATGGAGGGACAAGGTGGCAGTGGGCTTGTTTAGGGCCCTGTGTGGACTGACACCACAGAGATGAATGGTAGCCAGGAGGTGAAGATGAGGAAGGGAGGGTCCCAGGAAGAGGAAGAGCAAGTACAGAGGCTGGGCAGAGGCGAGGTTGGTCCTTCAGAAAAGAGAAAAGCAGGAGACAGGTGGGGCACGATCACAGTGGCGGGGGGAGGGGACCTAATGGCATGGATACCCTCCCTCTGCACGGCAGGATCTATGTCCCTGCCCTGAAATCTGAGCGATCTTCCTGCCTTAGCCTCCTCAGTCTGAGATTGCTATTTTGACCTATCAACAGAACAGAACAAGGCCAAAGCAACACTGTGCCCAT
Organism: Tarsius wallacei; assembly: GCA_963574415.1. Lineage (NCBI taxonomy): Eukaryota > Metazoa > Chordata > Mammalia > Primates > Tarsiidae > Tarsius > Tarsius wallacei. The sequence goes on from CAUYQG010182566.1 coordinate 3,259, forward strand.
TCCAGGCCTGCCAGAGATGTACAGCTTCTCCTTGTTGTCTCTGTGACACTCACTCAAAGGGAAACCAGCCACATCAGAAGCCAGGCAGCTCTGAGACAACCATGTTGTAAGGAAGCTCAAGCCTGCCCCATGGGATGAGAGAGCTGCTGCCATCCCAGCTGTTCTGTCAACCCAGCCCAGGAGCTGGACATTGACTGAGGAATTCTCCTTGGATCCAGCAGTAACAGATGAAAGGTAGAGAAAGAAGACCTCGACCAACAGTCAGATATCTCAGACATCTGACCCCAGTGACTGCAATGGTCACAGGTCACCCAATCTAAAAACCCAGACAAGTCTTCATCAAGCACCTGACAGATACCAGGCTATGCTGAGGACCAAAATAATAAATAAAAATCAAGATGGCATGGCCTTAGCTCTTGGGCTATACAACAGACAGGCATAACACAAAAGCTCACATAGAAGTACAATGGGCAAGAGGGGTGAGGAGGCCAGCTCCTGGAGCTGTTCTCTCAGGGAGTTCTGCCCAGCTGTACTGACACAACCATGGCAAAGTAACTCGAGGAAAGGTCAAGGTTCCTCAGTGCCAGTGGTTAGAGCAGGGACTTCAAAGACACTGCAGTCATAACCATGTGACCTTGGAAACATTAACTCACCTCTCTGGATCTATTTTCTGCAACAATAAAGTGATGATAAAAACAGCAGTTATTTTATATGATTGTTGTGAGAGTTACATGAGACGATCAATGAACAGTCGTTAGAATAGCACTGGGCCTATCGAGCTTACTCGGTCAGCTGTTTTATTACTATTGCTGCTTATTACACTGTCACCAAATAAAGTCAAGGTCTCACTCTGTCACCCAGACTGGAGTGCAGTAGTATGATCATGGCTCACCGCAGACTTGACCTCCTGGGTCCAGGTGATCCTTCCTCCTCAGCCTCCAAAGTAGCTCAGACTATAGGCGCACGCCACCAGGCCCAGCTATTTTTTTGATTTTTTTGTAGAGATGAGATCTCGCTATGTTACCTAGGCTGGTCTCGAACCCCTGGGCTCAAGCAATTTTCCTGTCTCAGCCTCCCAAAGTGCTGGGATTATAGATGTGAGCCACTGTGTTGGACCCTCTAATTTTAAAAAAGTGGTTTACATTGTCCATTTGTTAAGTCGTTTGATTTTCTAATGAGTATGCATTATTTCTACAATCAAGTAAAATTCTGAGGTTTTGGTCAAGCCTGCTAGATTTGGGTCAGTCCTGAAACTGTTTAATAAATGACTTAAACACAATTAAATATCATAGATGTGAACTGTGTGTTGCAGCCATGGTTCCCTGGTGGGGACTTCCAGAAGGCCAGAAGTGCCCTACCCTAGTATCTGTCAGAAACAAGCAGCACAGCATGCAGGAGAATCCACCCTTTTGATTTTCAAATGGAAAACAAACTCAGCACCCCGGGAAGCAGAAGAATCTGTTAACTGAAAGTAAAATTAGAATGACCACTGTAACTGAATCAGAGCCACAGATCATTCTAGATACAAGTGAATTATCAGACAATGGGCCCTCTCTCTAGATGTTTCTGCCTTTCAATGGTCCTTTCTTAAAACAAAAATAAGAAACTGCATATATTTATTCAAAATATTGTATGTATCCTGTTTTTTATTCACAACACAACTGATCAGCATTGTATATATTTTTCACTGTGTATTTATTTTTATTTTGTTTCAGCTTTTTATTTTTATTGTAAATATTTCTTTTATTTTTATAGAGATGAGGTCTTGCTATTTTGCCCAGGTTGGTTGTGAACTCCTGTCCTCAAGCACTCCTGCCTCATCCTCCCTAAGTGTTAGGAATATAAGCATGAGCCAAGGTGCCTGGCCCTACCGTGAAGATTTCAAACCTGCAGTGAAGTCACAAGAATCATGTAATGACACCTTCTGGCCTCAGATGGCCAGTGTGCTGGGTGGTACTAAGTCTCTCCTACCACTCGCCTGGCCCTCAGCCTACCCCATCATTCTAGCCTCGCCTGGGCCCTCATGCCTTCCAAACAGGAATGGGCTAACCACAGAGTAGTTCTAGAATGGAGCAAGGCTCTGGGAAGGAGTGAGGGTATCTACTTTACATACTGTAAAATGACAGAGTTTTCCCTTCAGGCAGTCCCATAAGGCCCCAGCATCAAACAGTGGCCGGTGAAAGGTGGGGCGGCAGGCCGTTGCTCATATGATCTCATCAGAGAGGGCAGAATCGCAGCCCTCACACAGCCTCTGACAGAGTGGTGAGACAACCAGGTTCCCACCTGCTCTTCTGAGGTCAAGATCAACAATGCCACCGTACCTTCTCAAGCACATGTCTCTCACCCCCCCACACACACACAGAGTCCCCTTGTGGGCAAGGAATCACAGGATCCCCTACACATGGCCCACCTGTCTGCCTGCAGTCAAAGCCTGGAAAGTGAAGAGAGGTTTGAACAGATGCAGAGGACCAGTCAATGTTCCAATACCTTCTCCACACACCCCAACCTTTTACTCAATGCACCCAAATGTTAAGCACACTCGAGGAAGGCCAGCCATTTTAGCTTCCATGACTGACAGCCAAGCTATGCCTACAAGCTGAGAAATGCTATTGAGACGGACGCCCTCTCCGCTGGTGTGGAAGCACTGTGCTGGGCCTGAGCAGGGCAGCAGCTCTGCCTTTCCAGAGAAGACACAGAATAGGAGGTGATGGGTCAAGGCCTGTCAAACTCTGTTGAAATATGAAGCAACACTTACTGCAAAAAAAAAATAGTGGGGAATTCTAGTTGGGAGGGAGCCAAATCAAATGCCTTACTATCGTGTACCAAATACTGTGTAGGATATTGTACATGTAAGTGTTAATCCTCACAACCAAGTTCAACATGGTTATGACTGTTTAATCAGGATGGGCAAGGTTCTGCTGCAGCCACACACACACCCCAAATCTCAAGGCCTTTATAGGAAAAATATTTACTTCCTGTTCAAGCTACATGCATAGTGGTTCAGGCAGTGGTCACTGGAACTCCCAGGAATCCAGAGACAGAGCTGCCACCATGTCACCAGTCATTACACCAAAGGGAGAAGAGAGAGAGCCCTAGGAACCACAGCACGGACGATTAAATGCTTGGCCTGGAAAGACACATACCACTTCTCCTTAAACTCACTGGCCAAAACCAGTCACATGACTTCACTTACCCGTGAGAGCCAGAAAATGCAATCCTACCACCTGCCTACCGCACTATTTCTGTAACTTACAGATAAGGAAACAGAAGCTCAGAGGTTAATAATAATGACAACAATAACAACAACAATACTGAGAAATCACTACTGCTGGGCTCTGTTCTAAGGGCTCTGTGTCAACTCATCTAATCTCTCCCATAGCCTTAGGTACAGTCATCATCAGTATCTTACAGCTTTGGGAACTGAGCAGGGGGGTGTTGGGCACTTTCCCCTAAACCATGCAGGGAGTGGGGGCAGAGCCCAGGGCTATGGCCTGAGTCTGTTCCCACAACTACACTATGTGAGCCCCATGTCAGGAGGCTGGAGAAGGGATGCTGTCAAATCCAGATCCTCTGTTGCCCACACACCAAACAGGAAGGAGAGGGGTGTGTGGATCCTCAGCCTCATGTCTACCTGCGAGTCCCAGCACCAGGACAGGGTCCTCTCCATCCACCCCTTGGGGCAGCCCTTCTCAACAGGCTTCTGTACAAACCCAAACCCCAGGCCCCAAGAGATCCACAGTGAGTCATGAATTACCTTCTCTCCTGTGTGTCACTTGTCCTAACAGGGAGCAGCCTCTGTTTACAAATGAGGAACCCTGGCTGAGAAAGTTCACCTCAGGGAAAGGATCTAGCCATCTCCCAGGACATGTTCAGCTACTCATGGAATTGACCAGCTCCTCACCAACATTTTTTTCTAAAGAGAAGCCATCATGCTAAGGAGAGAAGCGGGCCAGCCAAGCCCTCTCACGGTCACACATCCAGCCTGAAGCAGATGCAGGCACAGCGGGGGCTGGGCAGGGCCCTTCTTCCTGCCCAGTGCCCTGTCTTCTCAGAGAGCGAGAGCTCCACAGACCAAGCAAGATGGGCCAAGAGGCACACACCAGCAGTTTGATCATGCTGTCTTTTACTAAGAAGTGAGGAGCAAGATTTTGTAAAAAAACGCAGCTGCCCTAGAATCCCACCCCAACACAGGCATTCTCAGGGGTGAGTGGGGAGGAAGAAGGGTGGGGATACTGCCTCTGAGGAAGCAAAACTTAGTTCTTGGGACATAAAAAATCTCTTATTCTTTTTCTATATAAAGCACAGTTATGTATCTGTGGTATTAAAATGTAATGGGCAGGGGGTGTGTTCAATCAGGAAAAAAAGTTCTAAAAAGACTTGGGGGTGGAGGTGCCAAAAAGAAAAGATTGGGAAACACTGAAAATAGAAGAACTATTTTCACTTTGGCTAGTTATTTTGGGCTTTTATCTGAAAATAAACACTTTAAATTTCAGTTACAAAATACAGTTTTCCACCGTTTTTACCCCAACCTTTCCCAGAGTGTCCGTCTCCCCATCCTCCATTCACAACTGAACAGACTGAAAGGGCCTACCACATGCAGCCACGGGGGACCTGTCTTCCCATGCCCTCATGCAGCTTAGTCTAGTGTCTCTGTGGTCATCAAGTGTAAATTTTAATGTCTGTGAAATATATAGTCACCATGATTGATTAATCCACTCAGTTTCTTGCAATTTTATCCAAGAAATAAATAATGTTTTTGCTTTTGTTGAATTACTATATTCTCTTGGGATAAATTCTTTGAAAAAGAATGATAGATTTTTAGATACCATATTGTCCTAAAAGTTGTTTACCACGTAGGCCACCCGTCAAAACACACTTAATGCACCCTGCAACAAAGAGGCTTCTTTCAGCTGGGGGGTGGGGGTAGGGGAACTATCAGGTCAACAGAAAGAGCTGCCTGGCTTCTTCCTGCCCCATTTTACTCCCCCACCTCCCAGCATGGGGGCCTGCCTGGCTGTCTCTGGCCCCCAGAACTGGGAGTCATCTGCAAACCCAGCTGTTGCTCCAGATGGGAACAGGGCCAATGAAATGGACACCAATGCTCTCACCACAGAAGGGACAAAGAACTCAGCACGCAGGTTCACCCATCTGGTGAAGTCACTCGTTTCCTTCCACTTATCCAGAGCGAGCCAGAGAGAGAAACAAAAGGGGAGCAGACAGCAAGGCTCCCCTCCAAAGCAAACATCGCATCCTGACCAGGGTTCCTCCCTCTTCAGCAGGACTGTCTCCTCCTGTCTGGTCCCACAGCTGGAGCCATTAAAAGCACTCTGTCCTAGATATCACTTTCCATGAGCCACCTGGAGCGACAGCACTGAAAGAAAACGACCATGTAGAACAGAACAAAAGCTGGAGCAAAGCACCAGCCCTGCACCGCTAGTGGATTTCTTTCTCCCTGTTCTCCAGTTTTGCTATTCTCCAGGCTGTCAGAGTTGATACCAAATCAGAAAGAGAATGTCCCTAGGTTCCCAAAGACAAGACGCAATTCTTTCTTTCCCTGTTGAAAGAGACGAGAGCAAAAGGGGGCATTGCTGGTATGACCCCTTGGGACAACAACTGAGGTACATCTTTTAAGATGACAAATGCACATGCCCTCTGTCCCAGTACTCCACTCCTAGAACTGCCTTCAGTCATGCCTGCACATGAGAGAGGTTATCCATTGCAGCGTGGTGGCAAAAGCAAAGCACTGGAAACAACCTCAACCTTCATGAATTAGAGGCTGGGCTGGACATTCAGAGAGGAGTACTATACAGTTATATAAAAAAAAATTAAGGTACTGACTTTGTAAGCTAAAATGAGAAGAGCTGTGCATCAGATGTTGTCTTTGATACATGTTCAGAACCAGACTACCTATTCTCTCTCTCTCTCTCTCTCTCTCTCTCTCACACACACACACACACACACACACATACATACACACACACACACACCTGATATACACACGCCTGCTGGTTATCTCTGGCAGGCTGGGTAAGAAACTGGTGGATACTAGCTACCGTGGAAGGATGCCAGGGGACTCGCTTTTCACTGCACACCCTTTGGCCGGGTGAACTCTGTCCGATATGATACGATCTTTCCAGCACCTTGCTGCATGGGAGCCTGTGTACATTCTTTCACTCAATCCTTTCAACATCTCTTCAAGATCTTGTTGTCCCAATAGCACGGATATACAAACTGAAGCTCTGAGAAGATAAGTACTGTGCACACATCCTCAGTTTGTCTGAAGCTCGTGTTCAAGGCTGTTTTGTTCTGAAGTCCCTGCTCAAATGGCAAAATGCAAGCTACAAGCTATTTAAGACGGACCACGCTACTGGCCACCAGCATGCTATGTGCCTGAACAGGAGAATGCTATTCCAAATGGGAAACACTGGCTATCCCAAGCCTCCCGCTGTCCCCTAGCAAGCCTACGCCTGCTTTCCCAGGTCTCAGGAAAGGAGACAGTGTGTGGAGATGCCTCCCTGCCAGCCTGAGCACTGCACTAAGAGCGCTGCACACAAGGCGGAGGTCTAGAGCAGGGGTCCCAACCCCTGGGCCGTGGACCAGTACTGGTCTGTGACCTGCTAGGAACTGGACAGCATAGCAGGTGAGCAGCGGGTGAGCGGAACTCTTGCTTCTTCCAGTCAGATCAGCAGCTGCAAAGATTCTCCTAGGAGCGCAAACCCTATTGTGAACTGTGCATACAAGGGATCTAGGTTGCATGCTCCTTAGGTGAATTTGACTGCATCCCCCTCCCCTCCTTGTGGAAAAATTGTTTTCCACGAAACCAGTTCCGATGCCAAAAAGGATGGGGACCGCTGGTTTAGAGGACACAGACCAGAATGTTTACAGAACATAAGTTCCTCTGGCATCCGTCTTCCTCCCTGCCTAAGAACAGCGACATCAATCTGGGACCTTCCCACGTGCCAGTGCTCCCACCTCTGTGCTGTTAGACCTGTGTTCAGTATTCACATTCTCAGTACCTCAATTTCCTCACTTGTAAAATGGACATGAAAGCAATTACACAATCCCAAAGGATCGCTGGGGGACTGAAGGGGGAAAATGGATGTATGGAGGTGGACACAGGGCTTGATTCCAGCTCCCAGTTTTCGGGGACTTTGGGTAGTTCAGGTGTTCTCAAAGTGTTTGGTCTCAGGATCTTTTAACAATCTAAAAATGATTGAGGACCCTAGGGCTTTGTTTATATGGTTTTGCTTATGATATTTACTATATTTGAAATGAAAACTAACAAAAAATTTAAATGTTAATTTAAAATTACAATAATAAACCCATTATGAATTAACATAAACAATAGTTTTGGTTTTTTTTGAGTTGGAGTCTCACTCTGGCGCCCAGGCTGGAGGGCAGTGGCACACTCCCAGTCACTGCAGTCACGACCTGCTCTGGCGATCCTTCTGCCTCAGCCTTCCAAGTAGCTGGAACTACAGACATATGCTACCACGCCCAGCTAATTTTTGATTTATTATAGAGACAAAGTCTCACCAAGTTGCCCAGGCGGGTCTCGAACCCGTGGGTTCAGGTAATTCACTCGCCTCAGCTTCCCAAAGTGCTGGGATTACAGGCTGAGCCACTGAGCCTGGCCAGGTATTTTTCATAAAACAATTTCTCAAGAAAAGATAAATGTTTGAGGTGATGAATAGTCCAGTTACCCTGATTTGGTCATTATATACTATATACAGGTATCAAAATATCACATTTACCTTGAAAATATGTACAACTATAATATATCAATTTTTTAAAAAATTAAATAATTTTTGCTTTAAAAAATAAATTTTCCAAAAACAGTTTTAAATTGAGAAAAGTGGCTGGATTCTCATATCTGCTTCTGCATTCAATCTGTTGAGATACATTGTTTTGATTACAGAATATGAAAAAAATCCAGCATTACAGAGGTAGCTGGGAAAGGAAGGAAATTTTCAGGTAACTGTGGATACTCTTCTTTGATACCACACTAAGCCATGACAAGTATAGTTTGTTACAGGTTCATTGCGATGTGGAATCTGAGCCCGTATCAATGAACTTTTGTATTCTGGCATTCCCATCCGCCAGCCCATCCTGTACTTTGAATGGGTGGCTTACCCATGCATGATTTTGTAACATGGGGCACCGGTCATTTGGAAAACATTGGTTCACTGAGTTCTGCACTCGGGAGAGACTGAGTGAAAAGGGCAAATGATGTTTTCATATTACCACAAAAACAGTTTTCACCTTGTGGACCAAAGGGGAATCTCAGGGACTCCCAGACCACACTATAACACTGGGATAGCAGAACTTCTGCATCCTCCACATTAACCATGCTTTCTTTTAAGAACTGAGAAAGAGAAACTTCAGTAGGAGCATGGGGTCTGCACAGGGGTCTTGTCCCTGTCCCGTCTGCACTGAGAGAGTCTGCTGCCAATGGGACAGCTGAACCGGGTGCCCTCTTACCCACAGCCACCTGCCTCCCCTCTAATAACCTGGCCCACCCTGCTCCTGCCTCATCATGAGAAGCCTTCCTCACTCACAGGACCACCTCATCCTCCTCCAGAATAACAGGCCTTGGTGGTTTGCATAAGGCAGGCCCTCCAGCAGCAAAGTACAGGGGCCATGCATGAGCTGCTGCACTTGGGTTTCACAGTTGATAATTCTTGGTGTCTCAAAATTACATATGCATGTGTATTTATAGCAAATACATGGGTGCCCATAAATAGCCACTCATTCATGTATACATTTTTAGCTTGACATTCAGCCACCAAGTTCTACTACAGCTTCCTTCCAGGGACCCTAGGGCTAGGGCTTTCCTTCCTAGTCCTGCCCTCACCACTGCAGGCTGGTAACATTATGCCAGGGCCCTGCCCCCATCTCTTCCCACACCCACCAACCCAGTGCTAAATGGTTAGCTGCTGACCACCAATCTCTCCTGCTCAAAAGCCTCCAATGAGGCTCTGACATCCAAGTCTTGTCCCATCAGTTCCCCCTTCTCAGCTTCCTCCTCCACCCCAGCCCCTCCCCCACCCCACAACTCACTCAGGCTGACTCTGGGCTTTCTAGCTCTCCCTCCTCTGCTCCCCCATTCTCCCTGCTCAAGTCCCAAGCCTCCCCACCCCTCCAATTCCTCTCATTTCACAGTTGCACCCTCCTCTGGACTTCACATTTGTCTGGTACGTAGATGGCCTTGTACATAGTAGATGCTCAAAAAATGAATGCAGCCAGTAATTTCTGAGCACCTATTGTGTGACAGGCCCTATGCTATGCACAAGGGCTATGGCATGCAGTCAATACAAGTTCTGTCTTGTCTTCAAGAACATTCTAAGTCCCTTTGTGTCTTCTTCCCCTGCTGTCCAGCACTCTTCACTCCTTTGGTCACTGCGTGTTGTGCTTTTATCTATATTGGCAGCTCCTCAAGGACAGTATTCTGTGTCATCTTTGCTGCCTAGAATTGACTGGATGCTTAATAAACACTGCTGTTGGAGGTCCAAACTTCACCTGCATGAAGCCTGCTTATGTAACTAATCCTGACTTGTACCCCACATATCTATAATAAAAATAAATAAATAAAATTTAAAAACCATTGCTGAATGGAAAACCCACTGGAATGAGAATCAACCTGATCCAGAGATCTGTTAGACTGACGTGAAAGGTCCCTGGTGTCTGCCATATTATTTGCTGTCTGATCGACATGTTTCATATTTAAGTATTTTAAATGCTAGTTGGAAAAGAGCAACCCTCCACTCTATTCTGGATGGTGCTCCATAAATCACACAGATCAAATTGGAGATGCCAACCTGGAGCAGCCACACAGGGAAGTGAGGTGCTAAGAGTCCTTGCTTTCAAATCCCAGCACTGCCATTTCCTCCTGTAAGACTAGCCCAAGATATTTAAATTCTCTGAGTCTCAGTTTTCTCATCTAGAAAATGGGGGTGAAAAATAACTATGTTTCTTTAAGGTACATGTAAAGGGTTTAGCACAGTGGGACATACACAATTCACTCAGTTCATGAGAGCTACTGCTATTAATATTGTTGGTGCAGCCCCAGTCAGCATGAGCCCTGGAGTAATGGCCCCCACTTTGCACCAAGGTCCCATTCCTATGATCATGCTAACTTACATGACAAAGAGATTTGCAGATGTAATTAATGTTTACTGGGTATGTAATTAATGATGTTATGAATCCGTCCATCTTAAAAAAGGGAAACTTTCTGGGTGGATCTGACCTAACCAATAAACCCTTTAAAGCAGAGTTTTCTGTGGCTGGTCCCAGAAGTGGAAGTCAGAGACTCGAAGGAAGGAAGGATGTATTGCACCACTGCAGGCCTGAAGAAGGAAGGGGCTGAGATCGGGTCCTGGCTGCAGCCAGCAAGGGAACAGGGACCTCAGACCTACAACCACAAAAAACTTGACTCTGCCAACAACCTGACAGAACGTGGAAACTGATTCTTCCTCAGAACCTCAAGATAAGAACCCAGTCCAGCCAATACCTTAATTCTGGATTTGTGAGACCCTAAGTAGAGATCCCAGTTGAGCCAGTCCAAGTTCCTACCCTACAGAACTATACATTAATAAATGGGTATTTTTTAAAGCTGCTAAGCTTGTGGTAATTTGTTATGCAGCAATAGAAACTAATATAAGCCCCACCTGGCCTCTAGTCACAATGCACAGTTATTAAAGCACATGAAGTGTCCATTGGAAAGGTCTGGGGACAACTCGCACTTTCTGCATCCTCTGATTGCTGAATGTGTGATGCTTGAGAGTAAGGACTATGGTTAGCATAGTGTAGGTTTGCAATAATTTCATTTAATGAAGTTTCAACTTCCTGGGCAGTTGAGAACTACATGGCTTACACCTTCACAGATGCATCACCAGCCAGGTGTAATTATCTGGGCAAACCCCAGCAAAGTCCTCTTTTTTGCCTAGAGGAAACTCCAGACACTGGAAGCAGCTCAGAGGAAGCCACTCAGCAACCAGGACAGGTGTGTCCACGTGCAAACATGTCTTGCTTTACACAGCAAACGACCATGTGTATGGCCCCTGCCTCGGCCTGCGGCAGCCACCCAGGGCTTAGCCAACCAGCCAAACCCTGACATTTTGCTTGTAATTGTACCTTCCAGTAAAAAGTCCTGTTTGGAGTGGTAAAAATAGCAACTGCAGCTTCCTGCAACACAGATATACCAGTTGATGCCAGTGCCTGAAAGGAACCTGAAGATTTGACCTCACTAACTCAGTGGTCTGTGTTCTAGATGAAAGTGGGGTGGAAGCTGGCAAGGGTAGCCCACCCACACCCTAGCCCCAGGTGGACCCACTCAAAACCAGCTTCGCAGTGAGAAGCTTCCCTCACTCTCTTCATGAACATCCAGCCCTCAGAATCAGGAGGTGTCTAATAAAGGCAAAAGTTGCTTTCAGCAAGGCTCTCCCCCTTTCCCCCTTCCTGCTGCTAGCTGTAGAGCTATAAAGGCAGGAAGCCTCCCTATCAAAGCCCTTTGGGGGTCCCACTGTCCCCTTAGTAACTCCCCCTTCCCCCTACCTACATCTGTCCCTGAGGCAGTTCCAACTAGGTCAGGCTGGTTGGGATAACAGGGGCCCCCTGTGGAGCTTAGTTCTGAGTCATCCCCAGGGCAGCTGGGGAGTCACAGCCACCCCTAGATGCTGCTTCCTGAAGGGTGGGGCAAACCTGCTGGAGAATGAGAGAAGAGCCTGGCTAAACCACCCCCAGGAGCTTGAACCCCAGCACTAATGAATTCCTCAGGGTGTGGGCAGCAGCCCCTGGCTCTGCCATCACAGGACCAGATGCCGCCCAGGGTCTGCCTTTCCTTCTCAGTCAATGCTCACAGCTTTCCCCTCCTTCTGTCTCCAAATCAATACATGGGCTCCCTTAGTAAACTGTCTGCTTGCTTTAAGCCTCCTGTTACAGGAAAACAGACAAAAACCCCCAAAGTCCGTGCACACCCAGGCTTTGGTCTCTACCATAGGGCTGTCTGTGATAGCCAATGCCCTCTTCTGAGCCTTTTCATGGATCAGCGAGAGAACTCCCTCTGCCCTCCTGACTCATTTCTTTATTCTTGCAGGTGAGGCAGGCGGCGGCTCAGCCACTGTGCCGGTCTTCTGTGAGGAGCTCTCACGCCCAACCAGACCACTCTCTCCAGTCCTTTGTACCTCTGGGACATCAGGCAGACGCCTCCCACCTAAAACCACTTCTGTTTTACATAGGCAAAGTCACTCCAGCTCCTCCCCAGGATATGCTGGCTATTTAAAAACACTCAAATTCACTCAAATGTTCCAGATATTCAGCTATCCCTAGTAAAAAAAAAAAATTAAAAAAACCATGCCTCCTCATGTTTGCAGAGCTTTTCAGCATAAAATGAACTTTCAGGAATGTTTTCCCATGCACAATGTGCAGCAGCCTGGTGGGGGGGTGGGCAGGGCAGGGATTAAAGGGCCTCATTTCACAGATGAGTACACAGAGCAGGAGCTCCATGGAGGCCCCAGCTGAGGTCAGGAGACCAGTAAGAGGCAGAACCAGCACTTGCTAAACCTTAATCTTCTGAAAAAACAATAGTGGACTAGAATCAAAAGTGAAAGCCTGAATAATCTAGATCACTTTTTTTAAAAAATGGAACAATGAGATTTTCTGCATTACATCAGCTAAAATTAAAAATGTGGATAACATCAAATATGGGTGAGGATATAAAGAAATTGGCAGTCAGACATTTTTATTAGTGGGAGAGAAAACTGAATAAGTTTTTGCAAAGGGCATTTGGCTTTAACAATGAAAATCTAAAATAATTATCATTTTATATAAAGATGCATGATCAAAGGCATACAAGACTTCATTGGGGGCCGGATGTGGTGGCTCATGCCTATAATCTCAGCACTTTGGGAGGCTGAGCCAGGAGAATTGCTTGAGCTCCAGGAGTTTGAGACCAGCCTGGGCAACATAATGAGACCTTGTCTCTACAAAAAGCAAAAAAAAAAAAAACCCAAACTAGCCAGGTGTGGTGGTGTATGCCTATAGTCCCAGCTACTTGAGAGGCTGAGGCAAAAGATCATCTGAGCCCAGGAGGTCGAGGCCGTGAGGCCGTGGTGAGCCGTGATCACACCACTGTACTCCAGCCAGAATACAGAGTACAGTGACAGAGTAAGACCCCAACTCAAAAAAAAAAAAAAAGAGAGAAAGAAAGAAAAAGAAAATCCACGACCTACTTTGCCTCAAGTCTTGCTGTTGCTCTATATATCCTCAAAGAGTTTTGTACCATTAAACAAAGCAAACTGTGACTTTACCAGTGGATTTACT
>CAUYQG010182569.1:0-93021 GCA_963574415.1 Tarsius wallacei
AAACTAGTGCAACCTCTCTGGAAGACAGTGTGGCGATTTCTGAAAGAACTAGAAATTGATCTTCCATATGACCCAGCAATTTCCCTATTGGGAATATACCCAGAGGAACTCAAATCATTCTACATAAAAAAAAAAAAAAAATACCTGCACACATATGTTTGTTGCAGCTCTAGTCACGATAGCAAAAACATGGAACCAACCATGCTGTCCATCGAAGCTGGACTGGATTAAAAAACTGTGGTACATATACACAATGGAATATTATGCAGCCATAAAGAAGGATAAACACATGGACTTCGCAGCAACTTGGATGGATTTAGAGTCGATCATACTCAGCGAGCTATCACAGAAACAAAGAACAGAGTACCATATGTTCTCACTCACAAGCAGACCTTGAACAATTATACTATAAGAAAGCGATCAGCAGTAATGGGAAATTGTCAGGGGAGGGGGTCAGGTAGGATTGGCAGTTGAGGGAAACTGCCAGGGGAGGGAGGGGCGCACCTCGTCAACAAGCGTGCCTGCATAATCAAAGTTTGTATATATAACCCTGAATTATACCTCCCATCTCTATAATAAAAAATAATTCATTAATTAATTAAATAAATTTTAGGTGTGATGGTGGGGAGAGAGGAAGCAAAAAAATGAAAAAAAGCAATCACCACTTGACATTTCTAATGATCAGGAAAAGTCAAGGGAGGATTCTGTAACACCACAATCGGGTTGGCAACATTTGTGGCCTAATCTATCCTAATGGCGGATGGCCAACCCCACTCCCTGGAGAAATGGGCACCTACTTATGCAGCCAACATGAGGACACCCCATCCACCAAAAGAAAAAAATGATGCTGGATCCAAAGTAGACTCTGGTCAACTTCTGATTTACAGGAAAGAGGCCTGATCATGGAACACAAAACCATATAGTCTTCAGATTTGGAGCACCAGAGGCGCTACGCGGCATTCGGTTCCTTCTGCAAACGAATGGAGGGAGTAAAGGGGAGGGGCTGTCACTTAACGATATATACCTAAGAAATAGATCAGATAAACACAATGTGTAGACCCTGCCTGCCCCCTAATTAAAATCAATTCATTAAAATGAAAGCAACTGCAAAAGCACTTTTTTTAAAAAATGAAATCGGGGGAAATTGGACACAGTCTGAGTATAATTAAGAAATTATTGGTAATTCTGTTGAAGCTGATCATAGAATTATGGGATATTTTTCTTAAGTTCTTATCTGTTAGAGATAGAGAGGAAAGTATTTATGGAAGAAGTCATATGACGCCTACAATTTGCTCTAAAATATCTCAGGAGAAAAAAATTATTGGAAGTTAAATAAGGGAAAAAGCAATGGCAGGGTACCGGTGGTGTGAGGCTGGTTGATGGGAACATGGGGCTGACTGCCTCTCCTGCCCCTGGGGGAAAGTCCAGGGTGACACTGACGGACTGCCGTGGCTGCCCCCACCTCGCCACTCTATCCCCGTATTGACAAGGTTCCAAGCAGGCTAGCGTGACCCTTCGTGATGCAATTCAATGACCGCCAAGCACACATCCTTGACCAAAGGTGCTATCCCCGCAGATCCGAATCCCACTGCTGGCCGTGTCATCCTGAGGGGATGGGCAGTCTCTTCTAGCGACGACTGTGAATGTGGCGGACATCTGAGGCAGCTCTGGTATCTTCAGAGGATCGTGGTGGCAAGCTGAGAAAACTCCCCTGGGAGGGGGAAGGAGAGGAGGAGGGAATTTCAATCGTAGGGCATGTAGTCAAATCACACTCATTCTAGCTAAAGTAGAAAGAAACCAGAAGTGGACAGGAACTCTCACAAAAAAAAAAAACAGGTGTTCATAGGACTCAGAAGCAACTGATACAGGGGTTTCCTGGGACCTGGAACCCGAACAAGGAGAGCTCTGGGCAACCAGGGGACACACCGATGCTGGAGAAAGGAGGCCCCACCCCACCGCCTCCTCCTTGGAGGGTCTACTTTCTTGCTTCTTCCCTGGGAACCCAAGGAGAAGCCCCAACACCGCACAGACCCTGCCCACAACACGTGTCTTTCCAACCCAGGGCACGTCAGAACCCAGGCCCAGGTCCACCATAACCAAGGCACAGATGCTCGTTCCAAGGTGACTCTTCTGACCTACTAGAGGATGTGACCTCCAGAAAGAGGTGAGGAAACAGCAGGATGAAGAAGGAGATGGCATGTTTGTTTCTCTTCTCTTCCTGCTGTTGTGGGACAAGGATCCTCCAGTGGCCGCTGGCAGCCTCCCCCTGCCCCACTGTCCACCCACCCAGCAGTACAAGGAAGGGCTATGTACACCGGAAATGAGGAGGGACATTTCTTTCTTCCCAATGCAAACGCTGGTTTTACATTTCCATCATATCGGAGCCAGAAAAACAAAGGCCTGGAAACAGGCACACTGGACTGTGTCCAGCATTGAGTTCCAGGAGGCTAGCATCACCTGGCAAACAGGATTGGGTCCGAGGAGGCCACATGCTTGAGCCAATGTACAGGTGGGCTCCTGCCCCTGACCTCAGACTAGCATGAACCTCCAAGACTGTGAACCCAGGGGAACAGGCCCTATTATTATGGGCACTTAGGGTCCGGCAAGTACCCAGGAAACAGGTGAAAGCTTTTATAAGCAATGCTATGTCATGGGCAGGAACAGTCTCACCTGTTAGTGCCCAGTGCTGTGCATAGCCTCAATGAGGGTACCTGCCCAGAGCAGGGCAAGTGACGTGCCACACCCAAGTGGTTCTGCAGACTTCAGAGCACAGTGGAGGGGGACCTGGAGACGACATGAGAGAATCATTTGGAAACACTCTTGGCTCGGTGGCTCAGCCTGTCATCCCGCGCTTTGGGAGGCCGAGGTGAGTGGATTGCCTGAGCCCGCGGGTTCGAGACCCACCTGAGCAACTTGGCCAGACCTCATCTCTACAATAAATCAAAAATTAGCCGGGCGTGCTAGCGCGCGCCTGTAGTTCCAGCTCCTTGGAAGGCTGAGGCGGAAGAATCGCCGGAGCCCAGCAGGTCGAGGCTGCCGTGGCCGGGAGCGGCCACTGCACTCCAGTCTGGGCGACAGAGTGAGACTCCAACTCAAAAAAAGAAAAGAAAAGAAAAGAAAATACGCTTGGTACTGGGGTGGGAGTGAGGGTTGGAAATAACCAAAGGAGATGGTGGCCAAAAGAAGGGGTCAGAGGACAGCAGGCTGAGGCGGGGGGAGGGGGTGGAGGCAAGGACCACCAGATGGTATCTTCTTACGTGATTGTGACCTTGGAGGTGCTTACAGAGCAGCGAGGTCTGGGCAGTGTGGGCTTTCCAGCAAGCAGTGCAGGGCCAGTGACACACAGTACCTCAGGCCTGGGAATCCAAGGCCACTCAGCCCACACAGGGGCCCTTTTCCTCCACTCTTCCTGTGGGGGGTGACCAGTGAGGGAACCAGGGCAGCTGGCCCCCGGACAGAGTGACCCCTCCTGTGCCCCAGCCTTGCATCCCCTAGAGCCCACAGTTCCTGCACGCTGCTTCAGTCAGTCTTCCCTGCAGACCACAAACTCCTGAGGGTCAGGCGGTGACCTCTCAGTGTCTCTGTTCCTACCACAAGATTTGCCATAGACCAGAGCGGGTAAATGCTTCATGGAGCTTCTAATTCCCCTAGGCTATTCAATACACATGTATCTCAGAGATTGTCTATAATAGCTTTATCCACTCTTTCTACATCTTTACCAGAATCTACCTCCTGCTGAGTTCCAAGGTGACCATCAGAAAGGCAGAAAACAAAACTAGGCAAGCAATTCACACATACACACACACACAAAGAATATAACTTTTTGTTCCATTTTAGCATATCTGATTTATATCCGACAGTTAGATATAGTAATTCTGTGAATTAAATCCTACAATGAAACACCTTTTGGACTATGATTCTAGTATTTAGTTCATTTTCATTTCTTTCTCAAATTTCATTTATTTTTCAATACCGACCCAATAAGAAAATTTTACTTTGTGTAAATTAATGGTTCCAAACCTGGCTGTAGCTAAGAGCTGTTAAACACACATGCCCCAAAACTTCTAGTTCAGCTGGTCTGAGGCGTGGTGTGGGCACTTGTATTTTAATGGGCTCTCAAGTATTCTGGAAGCAGCCAGTCCAGGGAGGCATTTGGGAACCACTGGGGTTGGTAAATCCATGAGCTCTGTCTTTACTTAGAAGAGGTCTCCATGGATTGAATCCTCTTGAATTTCACCCTGACATGAGTGAACATCTGTGGCCAGGAACAGCAACATCTATAAAAATGTTAGGTAACATTTATTGAACACTTACGACAAGCCAGGCGCTTTATATGTTTCACCTCATTTAACCTTCATAACAACCCTCATGAGGTATTTGTTGTTATTATCCCATTTTGCTAATGTCCAACTGAGGCCAGAAAAGATGATAAGCAATTTGCCCAAGATCAAACAGCCAACAAAGGAGGAACCCAGGATACAAACTCAGCCCCAGAAAGCCAGGACTCATGGTCTTAGCCAGTAGGCAAAGTTCACTTTGAGGGTTTCACATGAGCAATAAAAGAACAACTAACTGTATTTAAGAACCATTTGCCTTTGTAATTAAATTTAATTTCCACCTTTCAGGAGTTAGTAAATCTTCAAAATACACTGCTGCCGCCAAGCACTTTTGCAAAGAAAAACATATTGTTTCTCTTTCCCTTAAATGGAAAAAGAAGAGACAGAGAAATCACTTGAGGGAGTAATGCACCTGGAAGCTTCCGTATCTCAAATATCTCTAAATGTTCTGCCTTGATAACAGTGTGTGCAGATTCCTAAGCACTTGGCATTAAGTAAAAGCCTGTAGAACTCAAGGAAGAAACAGCTCACACATCTGAACGTGGCACCTTGTGACTCACTTTCCACCTCCTCAAAAAGACAGATCTCCACAGCCTCCCTGAGAGAATTTCCACCTCCTCTGCCCACCTGAGAGTCTGGGACATCCACACACCCTCAGGGGTCAGGGGTCACTCCTGACTCAACAGCAACCATATTCCAAGACGACAAGAGCGTTCCAATAATAAAAGAGTCAGAAACTCCTCTTTCAAAACTAACTATTAAGAATTTCTATTACTGGCCATGAAGAATTTACTGCTAAGGAATTGGCCTTCTGCTATAAACAACTAGAAAAATCAGACAAAATAAAACAACTGTTTTCAGAAAAAAAGTAGAAAAAAAGACAATGCAACATGTTGACCCCTGATTGAAAGAAAACAAACAAGATGAGCCCCAGTTTACTCTCTGGACTATAAACCAGCTGTTTCCAGGCCACAATACGGCTGAGGAGGACCCAAACAGAGGTGGGGGGGTCTTTCCAAGTTGAGAAGATAAGCGGTCATGGAAGTCAAAGAGGCTCAAATCTGAGAAGCAGAATTCTAGGCAGGAGGAACCTATGCAGGGAAAAAGTTTCAGCAGGCTGCCTAGGGGCTCCCTTGTGTCTTTAGCCAGAAATCAATCTGCACATGGAGCCGAATGGAGCCTCTCAGGAAGAACAGGATAAACTCTTCAGGAAGAATAGTGATTGAGATCCTGTAAGGCAATTTCCAGAGTTTGCCAGGGTTGGATATTGTCCAACTTTCTCCAGTGAGATTGGAGAGACTTTTAAAGACACAGCATTCAGCAGAGATTGCAGAAGGGCGTTCCTTTAAAAAGGAGCTAAATTTGCTCTAGAAAAAAGAATAGTTAGACCTACTCTAAATAAAAGTAGACTTCAAAAAGATTACAGTAATCCATAAGTAACTTAAACACCTGCTAGAAAAAGCCCAACATTCTTTAAAGAATTTTTTTTTAAAACCCTGCATTCAATAATAGAAAATGTCTAGTATCCAATCAAAAATAAACAGACTTACATAAAAGCAGGAAAATGTGACCCATAACCAGGAAAGAAATACATTAGTAGGAACAAACGGAAAAGACAGAAAGGATGGAATTAGCAGATAAGTACGTTAACATAACTATTACAAATTTGCTCTACTGCTCAAATAGGTAAAGGAAAATAGAAACACAATGAGATGTGAAAGACACTTTCAAAAGATCCAAATAAAACTTCTAGGCATGAAAAATACAGCATCTGAAATTTTAAAAATACACTGAATAAGATTAAGACTAGATTAAACACTATAGGAGACATCGGTGAACTTGACTACATGGCAACAAAAATGATAGTAAATGAAGAACAGAGAGGAAAAAATATGAACAGAGTCCCATTAACCCGCGGGACAATGTAAGGTGGTCTAATACACCTGTAATTTGAGTCTGATGAGAAAAGAGAAAGAAGTCAAAAATATATTTGAAGGAATCATAGCTGCAATTTTCCACATAAGAGAAAAATATTTAAAGATAAAAGGAGCTGAACAAGCACCAGACAGAGTAAGCATAAATAGACAAATTACCTAAAATAGCACAGGCACATCATCATCACATTCCTGAAAAAAGGTGGATTTGTTTTTGTTTTTTAATTTTTATATTTAAAGATGTGGGGTACAACTCAGGATCAGGAATATAAATGGTCATTTTGCCGGGTTCAGTAGCTCAGCCTATAATCCCGCACTTTGGGAGGCTGAGGTGAGTGGATTGCGTGAGCCCACGGGTTCAAGACCCACCTGGGCAACTTGGTGAGACCTCATCTCTACAATAAATCAAAAAATTAGCCAGGCGTGGTAGCGCATGCCTGTAGTTCCAGCTACTCGGAAGGCTGAGGCGGAAGGATAGCCGGAGCCCAGCAGGTCGAGGCTGCGGTGGCTGGGAGCGGCCACTGCACTCCAGTCTGGGCGACAGAGTGAGACTCCAACTCAAAAAAATAAAAAGGTCATTTTACAGGTAAAGTTTAGGCCTCACTTTGGTCCCCACTTCACCTGATTTGAGATTAGGTATCCTTATTGATGAAATGTACTTCTCCACTTTCTCCCCTGTCAGTTTCCCACTTCTGTCAATCCCTTTCTTATAGTATTATAATAATTGCTCAGAGTTTGTTTATGAGTGAGAACATGTGGTCCTCAGTTCTTTGTTTCTGTGATAGATCACTGAGTATTATAGTCTCTAAGTCCATCCAAGTTGCTGTGAAGCTCATAATTTTTTCCTTCTTTGTGGCTGCATAATAATCCAACGTATGTATGTCCCACATTTTTTTTTATCCAGTCCACTTTCATTGGGCAGAGTGGTTGGATACCTATCCAGCGCAATGGGCAGCACGGTTGCTTGCTATTGTGAATAAAGCTGCAAGGAATATGTGTATGAAGGTATTATTTTCATAGAGTGATTTGAGTTTCTCCAGGTATATTTCCAGAAAGGGAATTGTTAGGTAGTATGGAAGGTCGATTTTTAGGTCTTTTAGGAATGGCCACACTGTTTTCCACAGAGGTTGTACTAGTTTACACTCCCATCAACAGTGTAGAAGTGTTTCCTTTTCCCCATATCCTCTCCAGCATCTGCTGTTTTGAGTTACTTTGGATGGTCATCCTGAATAGAATTAGGTGGTATCCCAGGGTGGTTTTAATTTGCATTTCTTTGATGATTGGTGAGGCTAAGCATTTTTCATGCATATGTTGGTTGCTTGTATGTCTTCTTTTGAGAAGTGTCTATTCATGTCTTTTGCCCACTTTTTTAATGGGGCCGTTTGCTTTTTTCTTTTTCGCATGTTTGAGTCCCTTTTAGATCCTAGATGTTAGGCCTGTGTCAGATATATAGTTGGCAAATATTCTTCCCATTCTGCGGGCTGTCTCCCCACTCTTTTGATGGTTTATTTTGCTTTGCAGAAGCTTTTCAGTTTAATGAGGTCCCACTTGTCTGTCTTATCTCTTATGGCATGGGCACTTGGGGTTTTGATCAGAAATTGGTTGCCAGTTCCAATTTTCATAAGGATGTCTCCTGCATTTTCTAAGGTTCTTAGAGTTTGAGGTTTACATTTAGGTCTTTTATTCATTTAGAGTTGATTTTTGTGTATGGAGATAAGTAGGTAGGGTTCTTGTTTTAATCTTCTGCATTTGGTCAGCCAGTTTTCCCAGCATCATTTACTGAATAGGCTCTCCACTCCCCAATGGGTGTTAGTGGAGGCTTTGTTGAAGATTAATTGGTTGAGAAATTGAGGTTTTGCTTCCAGAATCTCTATCCTGTTCCATTGGTCTATATGCCTGTTCTTGTACCAATACCAGGCTGTTTTGATTACTGTAGCCTTATATTAAAGTTTGAAGTCTGGAAGTGTGATACCTCCCGCTTTGTTTCTTTTGCTAAGGATTGTTTTGGCTATGCGTGGTCGTTTATGTTTCCATATGAATTTCTTTATTGTCATATCCAGGTCTGAGAAGAATGTTGTTGGTAACTTAATGGATATTGCATTGAATCTGTAGATTGCCTTTGGTAGGGTGGACATTTTAACAACGTTAATTCTTCCTATCTATAAGTATTTTTCCATTTGTTTGTCTTCTTGGATTTCTTTGAGCAGTGCACAATAACACAATGTTTTAAATGGTACCAATGTAAAGAAGAATACAATTATGATCAATCACAAAAACCATGAAAAATACAGAATCTTATTCTTCTCAGAGTCGTCTTTGATTTCTGTGACCTAACCTAGTCTTTAGTTGTATCCAAGTCTATTCTACCAGTCACCAATCTATATATTCTAGAAGATATTATGATTTTTGCCACAGAAACATTGCTACAATTTCTAAAGGGGATGTTTGTTCCTCCTGCTAATACCTTTCTTTTTCAAAAACAGATGTTCTTATTGTACTCGACTTACTATTATAAAAGTAATAATCAACTACAACCACAAATACATAAGTAGAAAGTGAAAGCCCACTGCAAAATCTGCAGTTTTTTTTTTTTTTAATGGGAATGGCCAGACTCGGTGGTTCAGTCTGTAATCCCAACACTTTGGGAGGCCAAGGCTAATGGATTGCCTGAGCCTGCAGGTTTGAGACCAGCCCAGGTAACTTGGCAAGACCTCATCACTATAATAAATCAAAAAATTAGCTGGGCATGGTGGCTCGTGCCTGTAATTCCAGCTACTTGCGCCTACTTGTGCCTATAGTTCAGGAAGGATGGCCTGAGCCCAGCAGGTCGAAGCTGGAGTGACCGTGAGCATGTCACTGTACTCCATTCTAGGCGATGGAGTGAGACTCCAACTCAAAATAATAATAATAATAACAATAATAATAATGGGAATGTACTAAGCCAATGTACTTCAATGAAAGAGAGAGAGAAAATGCACGTTTCCCTCAATACAAATTTGTTATACACTTCATTTCTTAATATCTTATTTTATTTCCATGAAGGTATATATAAAGTAGTGAGTTCAGTACCTTTGATATGCTACACATAACAGAAGCAGTTTTACATTGACTAGTTTCAACTATTAGTCTCATGAGTATGAAGCAACCAAATAAATAAAGCATATTTAAATCTGAAATTCAAACTTGAGCATATAATTACTACATTTCTGCCTACTGAGATTAGTCTCAGCAAAAGTCAACCACTTTCATCTTTATGTTTGTCAATGTCTAAAAGGAGAAAAAAAGAATATATGCAAAAAAAATCAGTTCAAGTATCTAGGTGTTGCCAAAACCCAATTCACCATATACCTATCTCAAAATCACTTTTTCCTTTCTTTAAATTCCTCTCTCAGACTCTGCTCATCCCCAAGATAAAAATTACATATAGTAAAATAAAATCCTATCTTCGCAACTTGTATATCCTATATGTTTAATATTATTGCTCTTAGCTTTTGATATATGGCTGAGAATTGCCCTTTGCAGGAACCATTGATTTGAGAATCTCCTGTGATGTGGTGTCCTCAGGAAAAAAATGTTAAAGCAATAATAACATGGTTTTACTTACGAGAAGTTTTGGAAGCAAGAAGAGTAACTTGGAAACCTCCTAAGAAGCGAAAACCCATTACATTCACCTGATCATCTTCTGACTGACTGGCAAAGCCTACAGAGAAAAGAGGAAAAAATCACCTTTGTAACCAGAAGGGAAAAGTAACACTTAACATTTGAAATGGGGAGCTTAGTTGAGTGATAAGTATTTTTTATGTCACTAGTCATATATAAAGCCCATATATGAACTGTAACTTTTATTTTCAGAGTAGCTTCCAAGTGGCAAAATTTCTGCCTCCCAGTAAAACCCTGGAATCAACTGATTTCCTTTCTTCTAATGACTGATTCCAGATATGACACAGAATGGGCACAAGATGACAACAGAATATTTTGTCACATCAGATAGTAAGGACACTATCAGTAACATAGTAGGTTTTTATGAAAAGGACTTGAAAGCTAGCTTTAAAAGACTCCTGAGAGACAAAATGGTCAGAGACAAAAATATTTGAGTATCAAAATAGATAATAATTCCAATGGAGTAAAACACATCAAATATAACTTTTAAAGGTATGCGTTCATATAGACACTTAAAAGCAAAACAAAACAAAAACAAATAGTAACTAGAGGAGGAACCTAAAGAAACCACTCTAATTAATTCAACCTGTATTTATTTTTAATATTTTTAGAATTAGCAACAAAGAGAAAGAACTAAGTATTTTATCCTGCCAATCCTAGTCAAACCACACCACATAATCACTACTAGGTAAGAGAAAGAAGGTTCCCTATATAGAAATATTCCCAACAAAAATGGAAAAAAGCTTTAAAGAAATAGAATATCAACATTTTACAGCCTGTAAGAAATGATTAGATCTTAGCACCGAATATGGCTATTACCATCACACACACAAAGAAACAAGCAGGTACTATGTACCCCCTACTGAAAATCTATGCTACCATCCATGAAGACTCTGATCAAAATAATCTTGACTCTACTAGCTTTAGATCCAACTACCAATTTACGGGCAACACGGTAGATGAAATAAAATATCAAATGTCTTCACGGGGGTAAAAGATGTCACTAAAATGTTGAAGTAAGAGATACCAGCCTTCATTCCTCCACAAAAAAAATGAAATATAAACAGCTATCCACAGACTAACAAAGGCTTATGAGAGCTCAAGGTCCCATTTAAGAAACTGCAGCAACACAAAAAGGATGACTGGTTATATCAGCATACCTAAGATGCCTACAGATGGCTAGGAACAAAGAAGAAAGGCAAGAGGCTATTGGTGTCAACCACGCAGCAAAGCTACTGTGGCCCCCAGCAGCCTGCTCCACAGAAGACAGACACAGTTTTTGCATTGAGGAAACTAACAGCCATTCCCACCAGGGAACCCCAGAGAGAAAGGCATGGCTGCAAACTCCTCTTCTCAAGAAACAGACACTGTTGTGCCATCCCAGGAACAAAGCCTTCCAACCTCATGCAGGTCCCTTACCCCAAGTCAAAACCACTTCTTGAATGTGCTACCATCCATGAAGAACTGGCTCTGTGGCTGCACTATGCCCACCCATACCTCAGACACTAGAGCTACTACAGTAAGCTAGTTCAAACCCCAGGTTCTGGAGCCACAGTCTCTCTGAGTGTCCCTGTTTTCTAGTCATTAACTCAGCTACCATAGAGAGCTAGGCCCTACTGTGTATAGCAGAGACAAAGTAACTTGGGCATCCATCACTGGCTTCCCAGCTGTTTCATGAGTACCAATGCCTCCCATACCATTCCAAACACAGCAGTGAAAGTGCATGTGCCCAGGAACTGGTGTCATTACTATCCAAACCTCAGAGTCATAGTCCCTCCGCTTATACCCTTGCTTCAGGACTTGGTTCCATGGTCCCTCTATAAGTACTACTCATCAGACACTGGACCACCACAACCAGGCTCACAACCAGACCTCATGCCAAGAAGGATCCTCTCAGCCATGACTTTCCTGTGGGAAAAAAAGAAATTGGGAAGATCATAGCTGCCATTATCACTGAGGACTTCAACAACCCTCAGTGCTACTGAGAACACCCACAGAGTTGGCAAATGATGATACCTGCAATCTTCACTAACACCAAACACAGTTAACAGAGCAGTACAGAGACTATACTGCTATACTGTCACTGGAGACAGAACAGCTATATCTCATTCAGCCAGTACCCTTGACCCTCCCACAGAAGGTCTTTCCACACCAAGACCAGCAGGTGAAATAGGAAATAGGAGACTGCTCCACCAAATGCACATACATCAAAGTATGGCAACAAGAAAAATGAAAACAAAGGCGATACATCACCACCAAAAGAATATAATAATTTCCCAGTAGCTGATCCCCCAAAAATGAACATCTATAATCTGACTGACAAAGAATTCAAAATAACTTTCTGGAAGCTCAGTGAACTTGGAAAAAAAAAGAGAGAGAGAAACAATTTTTAAAAATCAGAAAAACAATAAATGAACAAAATGAGAAATGTAACAGAGGGATTAAAATCATAAAAAATGTCTTGAGATGAGAAATTCAATGAATTACATAAAAAATGCAATGGAGAACATCCAAAGGAGAACTGACCAAGCAGAAAATCTGTAAATTCAAAGACAGAGCAGTAGAAATATGGAAAGGAAAGAAGAAAGCCTGTAAGATTTAGGAAACATCACCAAGAGAGCTAACATTAAGAATACAGAAGTTCAAAAAAAGGAGGAAAGGCCAGGCATGGTGGTTTACGCCTGTAATCCCAGTACTTTGGGAGTCCGAGGCAGAAGAATTGCTTGAGCCCAGGAGCTCAAGATCAGCCTAGGCAGTATAGTGAGACCTCATCTCTACAAAAAAATGTAAGTCAGGTGCGTGATGTGTGCCTGTAGTCCCAGCAACTTGGGAGGCTGAGGAGGAAGGATCTCCTGAGCTCAGGAGGTCGAGGCTATGGTGAGCCTGATCATGCCACTGCACTCCAACCTTAGCAAAAGAGTGAAAATGCAACTCAAAAAATATTAATAATAAATGAATAAATAAAATGGCTGAATAGACTTAAAAATAGGATCAAATATTACATTGCCTATAAAAGACTCACTTCACCTTTAAGGACACACATTCAGTGAAAGTTAAGGGATTGAAAAAGATGTTCCATTCAAATGGCAACCAAAAGAGAATAAAGATAGCAATATTTATATCTAATAAAAAGACATTAAGTAAAAACATAAAAAAGAAACAAAGACTATCATTATATAAAAATAAAGGGGTCAATTTAGCAAGAGGATACAAAAATATAAACATAAATGCACCCAACATTTGAGCACCTAAATTTTTTTTTTTTTTTAGTTGAGTCTCACTCTGTCGCCCAGGCTGGAGAGCAGTAGCACACTCACAGCCACCACAGCCTCGACCTGCTGGGCTCAGGTGATCCTTCCTTATCAGCCTTCCAAGTAGCTGGAAGTACAAGCATGCGCCACTATACCCGGCTAATTTTTTTTTGATGTATTGTAGAGACGAGGACTCCAAGCCCAGGCTGGTCTCAAACCTGTAGGCTCAGGCAATCCTTTTACCTAAGGCTCCCAAAGTGCTGGGGTTATAGGTGTGAGCCAATGCATCCGGCCAAAGTAAATATTAATAGAAATGAAGGGAGAAACAGATTGTTATACAATAATAAAAAGAGATCTCAATACTTCACTTTCAACAATGGACAGATCATCCAGATGGAAAATCAGCAAAGAAACAATGGGCTTAAAGTGCATGCTAGACTGCTCAAAGAAATCAAAGAAGATGGGTGTGGGGGGCATACCTCATCTACCAAGGTACTTGCATGATGAACATTTGTATAACTAATTCTGAATTGTATCCCGCATCTTTAAAATAAAAAAAATTTTTTTAAATCAAAGAAGACACAAACAAATGGAAAAATATTCCATGCTCATGGACTGGAAGAATCAACATTGTTAAGATTTCCATTCTACCCAAGGCAATCTACAGATTCAGTGAAATACCCATTAAATTACCATCATCATTCTTCTTAGACCTGGAAATAACAATACAGAAATTCATATGAAAATAAAACAATCATGAATAGTCAAAACTATCATCAGCAAAAGAAACAAGGTGGGAAGTATCACACTCCCAGACTTGAAACTTGGTTATAAGGCTACAATAATCAAAACAACCTGGTATCAGTACAAGAACAGGCATATAGACCAATGGAACAGGATAGAGATTCCAGAAGCAAAATCTCAATTGCTCAGCCAACTCATCTTCAATAACATCTCCACCAACAACCACTGGGAAGAGAACCTATTCAATAAACAAGTGCTGGGAAAACTGGCTGACCACATGCAGAAGAAAGAAACAAGACTCCTACCTATCACCATACACAAAAATCAACTCCAAATGAATCAAAGAACTAAATGAAAAACCTCAAATTTTAAGAATCTTAGAAAGCGCAGGAGACGCCCTCCAGAAATTGGAAAAGGCAACCAATTTGTGATCAAAACTCCAAATGTTCATGCCATAAGAGATAAGATAAGCATGTGAGACCTCATCAAACTGGAAAGCTTCTGCAAAGCAAAAGAAACCATCAAAAAAGTGGGGAGACAGCCCACAGAATGGGAAAAAATATTTGCCAACTGTATATCTGAAAGAGAGCTAACACCCAGGATCTACAGGGAACTCAAATGTGCCAAAAGGAAAAAAACAAACAGCCCCATTAAAATGGGCAAAATACATTAATAGACACTTCTCAAAGGAAGATATATGAGTAGCCAACAGATAAAAAATACTCAGCCTCACTAATCATCAGAGAAATGCAAATCAAACCACACTGAGATACCACCTAACTCCAGTAAGAATGGTCATCATTAATAAAACAAAAACAACAAGTTTTGATGAGGATGCAGAGAAAAGGGAATACTTCTACACTGTTGGTGGGAGTGCAAACTAATTCAACCTCTATGGAAAACAGTGTGGCAATTTCTAAAAGAACTAGAAATGAACATTCCAAATGACCTGGCAATACCCCTCCTGGGACTATACCCAGAGGAACTCAAATCTTTCTACATAAAAGATACCTGCGCACACATGTTTATTACAGCACTATTCAAAATAGTAAAAATATGGAACCAACCATACTGCCCATTGAAACTGGTCTGGATTAAAAAATATATGGTGCTTATACATAATGAGATATTACACAGCCATAAAGAAGGACCAAATTATGAATTTCACAGCAACGTAGATGGATTTGGGGCCTGTCATACTCAGTGATCTATCACAGAAACAAATAACTGAGTACCACATGTTCTCACTCATAAGTGGACCCTGAACACCTATCATAATACATGGCAGTACACTGCCAGGGGAGGCAGGGCACATAACATCAGTAAGGGTACCTGATCCTAATCCAAGTGAAGTGAGGTCCAATGGGAGGCCCAAAACGTCACCTGTACCTAAACTGCTTATGTACCAAATCCTGACTTATACCCCATAACTTTAAAACAAAATTTTTTACACTGCAGTCTAGACCAAATGAACCTAACAAATATAGATATAACATTCCATTCAACAGCAACAGAACTTACATTCTTCCCAAGTGCACACAGAACAATTTCTAAGATAGATCATGTGTTAGACCACAGAATAAGTCTTAATAAATTTAAGAAAACTGAAATCATATCAAGTACATTATCCAGTTACCATGGTATAAAACTAGAAACCAAAAATACAAAATTTTTTGGAAAATCTAAAAACAATGGGTCAAAGAGGAAATTAGGGAAAATTTTAAAATATCTTGAGACTAAAATATGGAAACAGCATACCAAAACATACGGAATTCAGCCAAATCAGTTCTAAGAAGAAAATTTACGGTGATAAAACGCCAATATGGAAAAAGAAGACTGAGGGATGCAAGATGGCCAACTGGAAGCAGTTAGTAAGGGGCTCTATCATGGAGAGGGTCTGAAATAGCAAATATTAATAAATATTAGCTCTTCCGGAGACCATCTAGAAATCCACACTGAAGTTCATCAGAAAAGTGTCTGGGGTATTAAGAGCAAAGGAGACCAAGCTATAGACAATGTCTGATGTAAAACCAGAAAAGGATTTCCCAAGTAGGTAAGGGATAAGTGACTGAGAGAATATCCTGGGGTTTCACACACTGCCCAAGGACCTCTGCAACCCTAATCATGGGAGAGAGAGACCCTTGGCTCCCCTCCCCACTCTAGCTAAACACAGAAAACCGCCCAGAATCTGGACAGAGGCAGCACTCTGGTCCACGTTGAGACTTCGTGGCTGCTGCTCCCAGTGAGGTCCAGAGCCGGCTTCCCACCAAGAAAGGACCCCTCAGGACAAATTCTGCAGTCACACACAGGCATCCCACCACACCCCTCCATCATCCACCAGAGACACTTCTACCTCAGAAGCAGCCCTCTCACCGTACCCACCAGAACTCAGTTGGTGGCTGCAGCCACAGCTTGACCCAGGGAGGCTACCAGTTGCCCAAGCAGTGGATAGGCCTTCCACAGCCCCCACCATCACTGTCTTTGCCCATCCCACAGGGCATGAAGGGAACAAAGAGGCTCAGCACCTCTGGACTCCCAGCCAGGCAGGGCCCCACTACCCATGGCTGAGGGAGAGGACATGCCCTCCTCCAGGCAGAAAAAAAGCCGGCCCATCCCTGCCTAATTACTTTGGTGCAATGCTGGCCTGGCACTTCCCAGATGCTGCCCTTGCTCCTGGCTCCACCTCTCCCACACATGGACCAAAGAGGGAATGGGGAGAGAGAACACCTCCAGGATTCCCAGCTAGCAGTACCAAATCCTGACTTATACCCCATAACTTTAAAATAAAAATTTTTAAACTGCAGTCTAGACCAAATGAACCTAACAAATATAGATATAACATTTCATTCAACAGCAACAGAACATACGTTCTTCCCAAGTGCACACAGAACAATTTCCAAGATAGATCATCCCTATCCCTGCCACGCACAGACACCTGCCCTCACAGCTCCCTATGAGATGGGGTCTCCGGCCATCATATAGCTGCCCAGTCCCACCTGGACACTGTGCAGCTGTGGCTCAGCATTCCTCTGAGGACACAATCTCCTGAGGTTGCCATTAGCCAAGCCCCCACCCCCAAACACTGCTAGCAATGTCTTTGCCCCTTCTACCTGTGGGTCAGGGAGAGACAGGGAGTAGGGACACTACATGAAGCCAACAGACCATACTCAACACAGACAGACATATCCATAAGAAAAAAGAAAAAGAAGAAAACATTACAAAGACCCATCTCAATGACAGTAGCTTTAAAAAAATGAATGAATGAATGAAGAAAGAAATAAATAAAAAAATAGAGAAGAGTCTGTCTACACAAGTGAGAAGGAATCAAGGCAAGAACAATGGTAATCCCAAAAGCCAAAGTGTTTCAACACCTACAAAGCATCCCAACAGCTACAAAGCAAGGGATCCTAGACAGAAAGAATTGTCCCTAATGACAAATATACAATTCAGAATATGGATAGCAAAGAGACTCAATGAGATCCAAGAAAAAAGTGGATATCCAAATCAAACAGGCCATGAAAAAACTCCAAGAAGTGAAAGCTGAATTGGCCATTCCAAGAAAGAATCAAACTAAACTTCTGAAAACGAAGAATTTGATTCGGGAATTTCAAAATAGAGTTGCAAGCTTTAATAGTAGACTTGACCAGGAAGAAGAAAGAGTTTTAGAGCTTGGAGATCAATCCTTTAAAATTAACCCAGACAAAAATAAATAAAACAGAATTTTTTAAAATGCCAAGCTTCTAGAGATGTGGAATTATGTAGAGACCAAAAATATATTTGATCAGCATTCCTGAAAGAGAAGGGAGAAATTAGAGCAACATAGAACAAGATTTTCATGGCATTATCTAAGAAAACTTCCCCTATCTTGCTAGACAGGTCACTGTGCAGATACAAGAAATTCAGAGAACTCCTCTGAGAAATCATACAAGATAAACATCCCCAAGGCACATAGTCATCAGACCATCCAAGGTCAGTATGATAGGAAAAATCTTAAAGTCAACTAGAGAGAAAGGACAAAGTACTTATCAAGGAAGATCCATCAAAATAGCAGCAGACATCTCAGCAGAAACATTACAAACCAGAAGAGATTGGGGACCCATTTTTAGCATTCTTAAATGAAAGCAATGTCAGCCAAGAATTTCTTACCTCACCAAAATAAGCCTCATAAATGAAGTCAATCCCAGAAAAGCAAGTGCTAAAGACAAACTTAAGGGCATTCTAAACATGGAAATGAAAGAATGATCTACCTAACACAAAAGCACATATAAGCACTTATCTTACAAATTAACCACAAAGCTGAGAACACAAAGCAGCTTCTTAACAACAATATGACAGGAACAAACCCTTACATGTTGGTATCTAACTTGAATGTTAATGCCTTATCATGACACTTAAAAGGCACAGAGTGGCAAATTGGATAGAAAAATACAACTCATCCTTCTGCTGTCAACAAGAAACCCATCTCACTTCTAATGACAACCACCAGCTCAAGGTAAAGGAATTGAGAAACAATCAATAAGAAAGGACTCCTCCCTAACTCATTCTACGAAGTCAGAATCATCCTTATATCAAAAAATGGCAAAGACACAACATTGATGCAAAAATCCTCAACAAAATACTGCAAACCACATACAACAGCACATGACAAAGATCATTCATCATGACCATGTGAATTTTATTCCTGGGATACAAGGCTGGTTCGATATACACAAATCAATAAATGTAATCCACCACCTAAACTGAAGTAAGATCAATAACCACATGATAATCTTAACAGACAGAGAAAAAGCATTTGATAAAATCCAATATTCCTTCATAATAAAAATCCCCAACCATCTAGGCATCAAAGGATCATTCCTCAGAATAATAGGAATCATCTATGACAAACCAGCAGCCAACATCATACTTAATGGGCAGAGCTGGAAGCATTTCCCTTAAGAACAAAACATGACAAGGATGTCCACATTCACCACTCTTATTTAACCTAGCACTGAAGTCTTAGCCAGAGCAATCAGACAAGAGAAAGAAATAAAAGGTATCCAAGTAGAAAAAGGAGAAGTTATATTATCTCTCTTCTCAAATGATATGATTTTATAAATAGAAAACCCAAAAGATTTCCCAAAAAGACTCCTGTTACTGATAAGAGAGTATGTCTCCGGACATAAAATTAGCTATATTTCTATATACCAACAACAAACATACTGAGAACCAAATCAAAAACACAATCTCATTCACAATAGCCACACACAAAATTTATCTTGGAATATATCTAACCAAAGAGGCGAAACATTTATACAATAAGAACTGTAAACCACTGCCGGAAGAAATCAAAAATGGCACAAACAAACAGAAAAACATCCTATGCTCATGAAATGAGAGAATCAATATCATTAAAATGTCCACACTGCCTAAAGCAATCTACAGATTCAATGCAATCCTACCAAACTGTCAGCATCATTTTCACAAATCTAGAAAAGACAAGTCTTAAATTCTTATGGAAACAAAAAAAGAGCCCTAATAGCCTGAGCAATCCTAAGCAAAAAAGAACAAAGTCAGAGGCATCACACTGCCAGACTTCAAACTTTGCTAGAAGACTACAGTAACCAAAACAGCATGGCACTGTAATATAAACATGGACACACCGACCAATGGAACAGAATAGAGAACACAGAAATAAAACCATTGACCTACAACCAACACATCTTTGACAAAGATGACAAAAGCAAACATTGGAGATAGGACACTCTATTCAACAAATGGTGCTGGGAAAACTGGCTAACCATATGCAGAAGAATGAAGGCAGACCCCTACCTATAAAAATCTTAGAAGAAAACCTAGGAAACATTCTCCTGGACACTGACTTAAGAAACAAATTCATGACCAAGTCTTCAAAAGCAAAGGCAGCAAAAACTAAAATTAACAAATGGGACCTCATCAAGTTAAAAGCTTCTGCACAGCAAAATAAAGTATCAACAGAGTAAAGAGACAACCCATAGAATGGGAGCCAATATTTGCAAGCCATGCATCTGACAAAGGCCAGAGTCTATAAGGAATGAAAATGAATCGACAAGCAACAAGGAAAAAAATTGCCCCATTAAATAGTGGACAAAGGACACGAACAGACACTTCTCAAAGGAAGACATATAAGGGGCCAACAAACATGAAAAAATGTTCAATACCACTAATCGTCAGAGAAATACAAAATCAAAAATCAGAGAAATACAAATCAAAACCACAGTAAGAAACCATCTGACACCAGTCAGATTGACCATCATTAAAAACTGAAAAAAAAAAAAAAAAAAAAAAATCAGAGGTTGGCAAGACTGCTGCTAATTTGCAATAGCATCAAAATACATGAAATAGGGATAGATCTGACAAAAGATTTGTGAGATCTATACGTTGAAAGCTACAAATCCTCACAGAGACAAACAAAATAAGCCCTAAATAAATTATGCTCACAATTTCATCTTTAAAAACTAGAATAAGTAGAGCAAAGTATACCATGTTCAATTTTGTTAAAATGTGAATTCTCTCCAAATTTGATCTATAGAATCAATGTAATTCTTTTTTTTTTTTTTTTTGGTAAAACCTTAAAAGCTGACTCTAGGATTCATAGAAAATGCAAAGGACTTAGACTATTATCCAAAACAACTTAAAAAAGAATAAAGATGGAAAAATTATACTACTTGACTTCAAGATTGTATTATTGGTATATAGCAATATTGGTAAGCATAAGACAAAGAGATCAATGAAACAAAATAAAAAAGCAGAATTGTAGCCATATAAATACATTCAGATGATTTTCAACAGTTAAAAAGGCAATTCAGTGGAAAAGGATGGTCTTCAAAAAATAGTACTATAACAATTAGATACTCAAATGCAAAAACATGAACTTTATCCATACCTCACACAGTATATAAATACCAACAAAAAATGGGGATGAGACTTAAATGTAAAAATGTAAGACTAGAAAACTTTTAGAAAAAAAAAGAGGGAAACCTTGCAACCTTGGATCAGGCAATGAATTTTTCGATATAACGGTGAAATTATGATCCATTAAAATAATAAATCAGGGTTTATCAAAATTAAGATTTTGTTAAGAAAATGAAAATACATGCTACAGACTGGGAGAAATTATTTGCAAATCACATATTGAATAAAGAAGAAAAAGAAGGTAAACAAAAAAGAACATCTACTACATAATTCCATTGTATCAAATCCTAGAAAGTGCAAACTAATCTACAGTGACAGAAAGCAGACCAGTGGTTGCTTGAGGATGTAAGATAAAGGATTACGAATAGGACATTTTTTTGGGGGGGGGTGATAAATATGTTCAGCCCCCTGACTGTAGGATAGTTCCACAGGTATATGCAAAAATCAAAACTTAACAAAATCATATACTTCAAACATGCAGTTTATTGTGCATAAATTATATAACAATGAAGCTTTTTATAAAAACACAAAAATATTCACTGAAGCTATGTTTGAATAAAAGAATGCATTAAAATATACCAGAAGAAAATATAAATAAATATTTTATAATCTTAGAATACAGAAAACTATCCTAAGCATAACATGAAAACCTAAAACTATGAAGAAAGCAATTAATAAATTTTAATATCTAAAAAAAAACCTCAAAGGGAGAAATTAAAAGAAGGAATACAAGAGGTGTATAAAAATAGCAAAAAGTCTAGCTAACAAACAATTTAGAAATGAAAATTGACACCTAACAATGTCAACATTTTTTGTTTTTTTGTTTTTTTTTTTTGAGTTGGCATCTCACTCCGTCGCCCAGACTGGAGTGCAGTGGCCGCTTCCAGCCACCGCAGCCTCTACCTGCTGGGCTCCGGCGATCCTTCCGCCTCAGCCTTCCGAGTAGCTGGAACTACAGGCGCGCGCTACCACGCCTGGCTAATTTTTTTGATTTATTGTAGAGATGAGGTTTCGCCTGCCAAGGCGGGTCTCGAACCCACGGGCTCAGGCAATCCACTCACCTCAGCCTCCCAAGGCGCGGGATTACAGGCTGAGCCACGGAGCCCGGCTCAACATTTTTTAAAGATTTAACAGACCCAGCTGTTAACATGGGTATAAACCTTGATGTTGAGGGTATAACCTGATACAATTTTCCTGGAAGGCAATTTCGCATCTGAATTAAGTTTTCAAGTGTGTATACCCATTAACTCAATAATTTATCTACAAGGAATTTCTCCTAAGAAAAACAGATAAATATAAAAAACTGTATGGATATGACACCATAAATTTATTGACAAGCAAGGCATATATTTGAGTAACATAAAAAACTGTTACCAAATGACATGCTATCTGTTATTATACTAAAGTAAAATTTTTGTATAAAGCTAATGAGATTATGACATACACTAATGGTAAGGCAATTTAACATCTATTCTCAAACCCCTTTTCCTTAGCCCACCTACAAATTAGTTCTCAGTCTTCTACATTGCTAGTGAAGGCCATGTGACAAAATTATGGCTACTGAGACCTAATAGAGATTTCCCAGGAATCTTTTGGAAACTTGCTTTTCTGATAAAAAGTTGTCATCATTACTATAACTATTTCTTCCCCCTACCTCCTGCCTTGTGGTTAAATATGATGCCTGAAGCTGAAGCAAATACTTTATTGCCATGAAACAAGCCAACATAATAGAGAGGGCAGATTGCAAAGAAAGAAAAAAGCTAGCTCTTTAATGACAGAATACTACAACAGCTTCTTCTGCCCACTTCTGGACTTCTCTACATATTATAAGTTAAATAAATATATAAATTATGTAAAGTTTATATAAATATATAAAATATATAAATTATATAAAGTCATATAACAAGAATAACTAATGATATATAAAGATGTCTCAAAAAAATATAAAAAGTAAAATCTGTTCTGGGAATAAATGCGTAGAAGTATACATATATACACACATAAATATATTTTATATTATACAAATACACACATAAATATATATATATATATTTTTTTTTTTTTTAAGATCTCTGGGGTAAATTCATTCGGCAAATACTCATTGAGGATCTACTACACAAAAGACACGGAGAAAAGAATATGGTCCTTCCCTGAGGCAGAGTTTCTCAAATCATGGTCCGTGAACCACTCACATTAGAATCACCTGAGAAATTTCCTACTTCTTCTCCAGATATAGTAGAAACATCTTTTTTAAAAATTAGAAAAATACAATGAAATATAAGTAGGGATTGCTGGATTACTAGTAACTTTCATTTTTTTCCTTCTGGCTATTCGTGTTTTCTAATTTTTACATTTATTTTGTAATAAGGAAAGTTAAACTTAATTTAAACATATATTTGCTCACATAAAGAGAACTGGAATAAAAAATAAGAAGATATGTAGATTCAAAGTTTTTTTATTTCCTCTCTATGAAGCTCATTAATTTTGCTTCTTTCAGTTAAAAAAAATAGACCCAGAAAAATCTGCAGCAGCAACTTCATCTGACATTAACATACAAAAGATATACTTTTATAACAGTGAAGTGATAATTATTTTAAGTAAGTACATTATTCCAATATCTTCAATAGGAACACAAATCCAGGAATTTAAGGGAAAAAAAAAACACTCCATATCACATGTATTGGATTTGAGGGGAAATTTTTAAAAATTTGTCATTGAGTCCCATTTCTAAGTGAGTAAAAAACAAATACAAGCTGATGGGCATAAGACACCTCTGACATCAAAACAACTGAACCCCAAATCAGGAGGAAAGTGGATAAGTTATTCAAGCTTTTCTTATTACATAATTTAATAAAAGTTTGTTATAAGAAAATTGACTAAAAAAGAAGAGGGAAAGGAAAGAGAAGGGATGGGAAAAAGAACCCAAAAAGCAAAAAATATTTGCTAACAATATATACATGCATATATCCAAACTCCATTCACATGTAAAAATAGAAGCATTTAATTTTCGAGATTTTTCAGAGTTACATATAAATAAAAATTTTAAACACTTCAAATTAATGAAAAATAAATTGTAAGCACTTTAGGTAGTTAACAACACAAAAGTTGACTTACCGCAAATTTCTAAACCTTGTGGAAAATATTGTTTGTATCCTAAATCCTATCCACTAATGCAAGGGTGATGATGCATCTCAGCCAACAATGCTGATTTTTAATGAAGGATTTAAAAGGGTTGATTTAATCCCCAGATTTTTTTTCTATAATTCCACCCCACCACCAAGAAAGTTAACAGACATGACACAAAGTTAATAGACGCAAAAACCTTGGTTACTAGAGATGATTTATTCAATCGAAGCCTCTATCTTCTAAGCTACTCAGAAAGAAAAACTGACACCTGGAGAAAGCTGCACCTTCACAAATTACCCCAAACGTTCCTGGTAATACTCAAGCCTTAAATATGAAACCCCTCTAAACAACTAGAGCCACAGAATTAACATTTGCCCCATCCAGCTGCTGTAGACAGCAGAACCACAAAGA
Organism: Tarsius wallacei; assembly: GCA_963574415.1. NCBI lineage: Eukaryota > Metazoa > Chordata > Mammalia > Primates > Tarsiidae > Tarsius > Tarsius wallacei. The sequence goes on from CAUYQG010182569.1 coordinate 24,397, forward strand.
GCACCTACTTATGAAATTATGTTTCGGGGCATAATAATATAATATTAAAAGGTACGTATTCAAAAGCCTACAATGAAATTGAATAATAAATATTTATATACTTAAAAGAGGAATATATCCAAAAACCTACAATAAAGATGAATAAATATTTACATTCCAAACCAAAAAATTCCACAGTCTAAAAAGAAACATTTGATGTTTTTATTTCTGAATACTGAAGCAAAATAATAATTATAATAATTTTAATCAAACTTAAAAGCTACACATTTTCTTGTTGATATAAGCTATTCTCCTTTGAACAGGTAAACAAGAGGTGAAAAATCCTTGAGGCATTTTTATATTCTTACTTTAAAATTATCTAATAATTATCCTATCATTACCTGCTGATGAAGGATGCCATTGTAAATTCTTAGCATTTTTGATGTTACAGACACATTACTTCTAAAGTCCTACCTGGGAAGAGACTGAGAAGACTAACTGGAGGTTTGTTGGTATCAATAGTTAGTTTGTGGCTTGCAGTTTTTGAAGGCTGACCTGGCAGGCAAATTAATTTTAGGGGAAGTCTAAATTTACATTGGATAACTCGAGGAATGCCTGAAATAAAAAAGAGAAACGTAGATTCACAGATTTGACAAATAATTTGGCAAAAAAAAATGTATACTATTAATAGTTTGAGTAGCAAAATATCTTGGTTTGTTTGTTGCGTACCTATTTAATTTAGCATAACTGAAATAAGTGTAAAGCATTATGATTCATAGTTTTCTACTATTTTCAAAAAGCATAAGGTAAAAATAAAATCTTAAGAGCAGAGACATAAGGTCTGTTTTTAATAACAGTATCACATTTTTTAAACGATCACATTTGGATAATATTTAAAACATTATAGTTACTTCATATCCAATTACTTAATTAACTCCTACTAAGACCTTCAAAGCTCTAACCCTATGAGACTATCAGCAAAAATGAACAAAGAAAATGAAGTTTATATTGGTAAGAGTCTATATGACCATATCTAAAATTTTCTCTACTCAAAAACACTTTAAATCTTTAGGTTTTTTTTTTTTTTTACTTAAAGAAGATTCAAATTATACTAATAATTTTTAATAAATTATGAACATGAAAACAGGATTTGTTCTACTGGGTTCTACTGAAGTCTATGTCCATTTTTTACATTATGTATTAAGAATATTCCTTCCATACAAATTAAATTTTTCTCAAGCCAATTAACTTTACATACCACATTAAGTAACATTTTGAAAGACTTTCATAGTCATTCAATTATCAAATGTTTTTAATATCACACATGATAAATGACAATGAAGAGTTTCATATCAGAATTTTTAAATTTTTAAGCAATCATTTCTTTGAATATTTTTACAGAGAATGAAATTGAAACCAAAGCAAATTAGGCTCTCTACTTATAAATATAGAAAAGCAATACTACAACCTTAGTTTTCTCTCCTTTTATTCTAGGGTTCTATTTTTGACTGGTAAAGATGAAAGATGATATACAGGAGTCTATGTCTTAGCATACTACTATAGAAAACTGGAAAACTCAGAATGTTTTATCTCTACTTGATGGATCCACACACTAATTCCTTTATTTCTTTATAGTAAAGTCAGTGAGCAGCTTAAAAATAGTAAAAACAGGAGCAGTGTTAAAGTTTGGAGACATGATACTGAAGCAGGATCCCTGGAATTAGCAATATATTCTGTTAATGTCCATTGGAATTGTATGGCTTACTCCATATCCAAGCTGGGAGTTCACTTTTCAGTACTACTTATTCACTGGGATACTGAGAGATCATCAGCAATGGCAAGCATACTGATATATGAGGTCAATTAAATACTTTTTCAGAGCATGTGGAGCATATTTGTCATTCTCTTCAATATAATCTATTATCCATCAAATTTTACATAGCTCATTTTTTGCTCATAACCAACAGATGTTAAATTCACTTCTCCTGGAATCCTAGATGCAGATTATAACTGGTGTCTCTCAAGAAAAGTCCCAAGGTATTATTTCCTGACATTTTGTGAGGTTTTTAGAGGCATGTGTATTTGTACTTTACAATGATGAAATGTTTAGACCCAAAATATTATGATAATGTAATCTAAGATACTGCTGAAAGCACAACTATCAATATCACCACAAAAATTACAAGCCACTACTTTTTCGAATTTCAAGGAAATTTCCATATATTCCATATATCCCCAAATTACGGAAATATCCCCTCTGAGCAAATTTCTTCTCCAATAAATAAACTGCAGCCTCAATTAACAGATAGTCTGGGAAGTATAAGAAACTGAAACCCGTTCCTATCTTCTTCATTTCTAATGAACAGAACAACAAAAAATGCTTCATCTTCTGGCAATTCTGTATATACACAAAGAAAAGAAGATGTCTTGTATATATTTTCAACCAAATTCTGAGCTAATTGTTCAAACAAAAATTTGGCTGTACATGATCTTCTAAAATGATATTACTAAAACTGTGGTCTCTGCTTCATTTGGACCAGGTACTGACTGAATTTATAGTAATTTTTAAAAAGTAAACATCAACTACATTGGCTTTATGTTACTCGCTCTATATATTTAAAGATTATTACCCTAAATCACTAAGAACCCAGAACTAAAGAAACTGGTGGAGTATATAAGTTTTCAGAAATCGAAACAAATGGATCGCAAGCACTAATAAACCCAAGAAGGGAACTACATTTTAACTCAATGACAGTTTAGTTAGGTCAGTTAATGACAATATCACACACTAAGGCAGTGGTCTGCAGTTGCTAAGATTTGTAGAACCCCTCCAGAATATCTGTTCTCTCCAGGACTTATAAGCCTCTTTCACAGGACATTTGGAAAACATTACTTTGAAAAATGATGACATTCATACTCAATAAAATGATTATAGCTATTTTTTAAAATGAGGGCAGCTTGAAAAGTTTTACCATTAAGAGAAAAAAAAGAGTATGAGATCCTTTAGAAACCAGACTACGGAAACTATCCTTTTAAAAGAAAAATTAGAGTGCCACTGTTTTGTAATATTTACCATCAAATTAAAATCCAAGCACTTTAAAATACAGCCTCTAGTTTATAGACATGGGATTTATCTGAGGCACATTTCTATTGGGATTTACACTTTCTTAAGAAACTTGATGCAGGGCATGGTAGCTCACACCTATAATCCCAGAACTTTGGGAGGCTGAGGTAGGAAGACTGCTTGAACCCAGGAGTTCGAGACAAGGCTGGGCAACACAGTGATGACTCACCTCTACAAAAAAATTAAACAATATGCCAGGCATAACGATGCATGCCTATTGTCTCAGCTACTTGAGAGACTGAGGCAGAAGTGTTGCCTGAGCTCAGGAGGTCAACGCTGCGGTGAGCCGTGATCATGCCACTGCATACAGCCTAGGCAACAGAGTGAGATTTTGACAAAAAAAAAAAAAAAGGAAAGAAAAAGAAAAGAAAGGGAGGGAGGGAGGGAGGGAAGGAAGAAAAAAGAAACCCAAAGCAAAAATTACCTATTGGGAACAATGTTCACTATCTGGGGGATGGGCCAACTGAGACTCAATCCCCACTATACACAATGTTCATGTAACAAACATGCACATGTACCACTTGAATCTAAAATAAAAATGGGAGGAAAAAACTAAAAAAAACTTGAAGTGACTACCAATTACTCTTCAAACTGTAATTCTACCAATTTGGCTAACAATTATTCTTCAAACTGTAATTGTATCTAAGAATCTGAAGCCTAAGACTCGTACAGGTATACATAAGTGTATACATGTATAATAAAGAAAAAAAGAATTACATGTATTTAAAGACTTTTCAGGGTTACTAGTGGAACAGCTTTCAACTTAGTTGAAAGAACCTAACTGGTCCTAACTTTGCCTACCATCAGCGATATTTTTCTCTATGTAGCTAGCGAAGCAGTCTCTATATCTGGCTTTCAACTCTCTGAGTGTTATGCTAAAAGAAAAAATTTCGTCACTTATTTTACTAATATGCAGGACTAGTAATTCATCAGATTGAGACTGACTTTGTTCTACAGGGGTTTTTTTTCCCCTTACCAAACATAATCACCTCTCCTTCAAACATTTCCCTTCCAAACCTACTAAAGGAAATGGATAGTCCCAACTACTATGGTGCAATTAATCACAAAATTATTTAACACTCAGAGAGAATATTCTCATCAAAACTATTTTCTAACGGGACAAATTTTCCAGAAAGAGAATTCTAATTACACCTGGCACACCCAAGAGCCCAGTATCAAATTAGGAGCCAAATGTGCTTTAAAAAAAAAAAAAAGAACATAGAATATATGCGTGTGTGTGTGTGTATAGAATAAACTATATATATATATTGCACATCCATATAATGCCTTTAGAACTCTTTCCAGGGACCTGCTAGAGTAATTTCATATTGAAAACAAGGAACCCCAAAGCAGTAGCAATGTCTGGTAGCCAGAACTTCCTTGATCCCTTCCTGTTATGTCTGGCTACATACTGTGCTTCATCTGCAGTCATGTTTTACACTGCCCGTGTCATGTAACTTTAATGCAGAAATAATGGAGACTAACCCTTATGGGACAACATGAAACCTCATTTGCTTCTCTTTTTCCATATATAAAAGCAGAATTGCTTATCTGCAATACAGCCTGAACAAATCAAGACAATAAAATGGATCAGTCTTTGAAATATGAAGCCTTATGTGTAAGTAAGACTTAACTGGCAGCATATTGTTTTCTTGCTTACTAGGTGCAGCTGAATATTTCTGAATATTTCAATTCTACTCCCTAAAGCTTAATTATAATTTTAAAATATATCAAAAGAGATTATCAAAAGCAGCTTTTGCACTGTATTGAAACACTAAAATTTCCATAAATTGTGATTTTTTTTCTCATGATTTGGGCTGAATTACAGTAAGAGTGAATAAATTCCTTTCAACAATAACCTTAACTGACTTTTTAAAACTTAAAACTAATCATTTAAATAGTAAAATTGTATTTTAATAATTTAGTTCAAATCTTATCAGTTACATGCAATCTTGGGAATTAAGATGTAAATATTCGTTACTAATAACAGGTTATTTTTAATGACCCAAATTCTAATTTAACAAGTATAGTTTATATTAAGCTAAGTATTTACTTCTTTTAAAACACTTCTCATATAAATACATTTTCCACCTGCCAGATATCAAGACGATATGTGCTATGTAACTCAAGTTGTTGGCATCACCAAAACTGTATGAGTAAATATTGCCATTTTTAAAAATCATTTTAATTATACTTATTTAATTATTACTAATTAATACTGTTATACAAAATGCATCTTTACATAAAAATAAACTACCACACTGAGTCTATAGCTAAGAGAAAAATTAATCTAAGTTAAAAATACTTTCAGGACCTGCCATGTACCCTGACAGTGTGCAATTCAAAGATAAGTACATGATCCCAGTCCTCAAAGAGCTCAAAATTTGCTAGGAGACCCTAAGGAACAAACTTAATTAAATTCATATTATGACCAGTATTATAGCAGAGTCATAAGCAAAGGATTTGGAGAAAACAAAATGAATAGCAATTAACACTGACCCAAGCAAGTGCAAGGGGTCAGACCTTAATGACATTTCCCCACAAAATCTAATAAGCAAGACAAGGGATAGGTCTACAGAGTGAATACACACAACATTCTCATCAGAGAGAGATGATCTGCTGGGGCATGTAGGAAGACAGAAAATTTAAAATTCAGTGACAAACACCTTCTTTCTTTTCTTACTCTTTATTTTAAGTAAAATAAAATAACAGAGCATGCAGGTAAACCAATGACATACAGATATAAGTTGTCAATGACATTTGATGCTATTCAAAAAAGTCACTCTGTTCTCACTCCTAACTTCATTCTTTCTCATGACTCTGAAACAACTAATGACAGCCCCCTGTGGAAACATCTACTATGTTCTCCAAAGCAGGATCAAGACATTGTATCATCCTAAAGAAGTTTCTATAGTTAAAACAGCAGTCTGCAAAAAGATTTCATTCATGGTATAAAGCCAATTCATCAACAAAATTTCAGTTCCGAAATTCATTTTTTTCCAAATTACCTTTACACTTACCATCAGGATTTCGATCTATTCAACAAAGGCAATGCATAAAGGGGTGGGGGAGAAAGAATGCAATAAATTACATGAAGCAAAGTTACAATATAAATTTAACACACATCTGCCTAAAATATAAATTAAAATTTTTAAGATCCCCACAGATGCTTTAAATGACCCTTCAATTAAACACAAGTAAAGTCAATTCACAACTGAAGAGAATTAACATACATAAATAAAATCCAAGGTTTGATTTCCTTTTAAAGCCAGCTTTCTCAAAGTCATTTAAACATAAAAATATTTATATAATCCCAAATTCTGAAAATATAGTAAATGGCTAATATGGTAACTTCTGGATAAAAATAATTATTTAAACAATTTAAAGCAAAATAACTTATAAAGTGAAGAAACAGATTTTTAAAGTACCTTAATTATAAAATCATATCAGAGCATATAGAGTTGTCAATGAATAAGCCAGAAAATTCAGTTAGACAAAGGAAAAACCCTACAGTTATGAAAAATATTTTCAAATAAGTAAAGTGGGCATAAAGAAGAATGAAGCATTTTTTAAACTTACAAAACTAATAAAACAATATAGAAATGCTTAAAAACACAACTACAATGTTGCTAAAAATCCTATTATCAGATACACTATATTTAAAGTTTTGTCTTTTTTTTTAAAGCAATGACAAGTAATTCTTATTTTCTATCAATTAACTGATTATCAAACTGCTACCATGAAGAATTCACTATACAGGGGGAAAAAAACTATCAAATTTGACTCAACTAAGTTGAGTTAACAATAATTAAATCTTATGCAGTCTAAAGACAATCTTTTAAAATCTAATGGTTTCCTTTAAAAATACAAAGTTTTAAAATATTTGTTCTTAAATATTTTAACATGTAAGCCACAAAGAGTTGTAGTCACTAAAACACTGTCTAAAATGCTGAATACTGCCTTTATCTTAGAGTTATCCATAATATTCTTTGTAATTAATTGAGACTAGTCTTTAGTTCATATAAAAGAAGTCTGACTAGATAACATTCTTCTGATGGGAATAAAAATATACCAGATTTTCTATTAACTATGAAGAGAGAACTGAACATTATGTACAGAAAGCAGCTAAACGGACATATCACTTAGGACATCACAAATAGACTTAAGAGCCAAGTGCAGTGGCTCATATCTATAATCCCAGCACTTTGGGAGGCTGAGGCAGGAGAATTGCTGGAGCCCAGGAGTTCAAAACCAGACTGGGCAACATAGTGAGACTTCATCTCTACAAAAAATATCAAAAAATTAGCCAGGTGTGGTGGTGCGTGCTATCATCTCAGCTACTTTGTGAGGCTGAGGCGGAAGGATCGCCTGAGCCCAGGAGGTTGAGGCTGTGGTGAGCCATAATCATACCACTGTACTCCAACCTGAGTAACAGAGTGAGATCCTGACTCAAAAGAAAAAAAAAAAAAAGACAGAGTAGTTAGTCATAACACATAAAAGTAATTAGAACATAAAATTTTAACAGTAGAAAAGAATATTTTCTCATTTAATCATATTTCACAATTGTTTCCCATCTTAAACACATAAGCATTTAATTCATACCGCCAATAACTTAAAGGAATAGTTAGGCTTATAAATATATGAACAACTATATGTTTACCTGTTGGTCTGGAATAAGAAACAACAGCATTTCCTTCCAATTCAGATGGCATATAACTTCTTTTCAGATAAACAGAAATGCCTACTGTTCTAGTCATCTCTGGTGCTATAAGCAATGTAAAAGTAACATAAATTACATAATTTGGAACAATTGTTATTATCAAAAGTTAAAATTTTGGTACTATATGCCAGGTCATAAGCATTTTACATGGATTAAGTCATTGAATCTTCACAACAAACCTATGAGGTAGGTATACTATTATTGCCCCCCCCCCTTTTTTAAGCATGAGGAAACCAGAATACAAAGAGATTAAGAAGCTTGCCTAAGGTCACACAGCTAACATCAGAGCTAGAACTTTATTCAAGAACAAAGTACAAAGTATTCAGCATTCTATACCATTCCTCCTCTTTACTCTGATTAGCAGACAGTGTGAACAGAGAAAAAGGTACACAAATGAGCAAGATAGCTTAGTACTTTATCATGGCTAGGACATAGACTGCAGGGGGAAACGGGGGACTGGACATGGATGTAAGTAACGCTGATGACTTAGCAGATTGTTCATATACTTCTGTGTTAACATATTTGATCTCCAACTTATGTTAGAAAGCCATAAGAGATTTTTGACTGAAAAAATGAATTGTTCAGGACATATTTTAGAAAAGAAAAATTGGAAATATTATAAAAATTACAAAACTAAGCAAGAATCCAATGGCTGGTATCACTTACAAGGTTACTTCATTCAATCATTTATTCACTCATTGTATAAGGATTTACTGAGTTCCTACTAACTGACAGGTACTAAGGGTTGGTTGTACAGAGGCAAAAAAGAGAGATATGTTCTTGACTTCGTGAATAAGAGATAGGAGCCTTAGCTGAAGAGGTGTAGTAAGCAAACAGACTTGAAAGAGAATTCAAAGATCATTTTAACAGGACTAATGACAACTTGAATGTAAATGGTTGAAGATGAGAGATTTTATACCAAGAAATTTTACTAAGAGCGACTTTTATGACATGTCTACTATTTTAGGCATTATGACAGATATCTTATATTCACTTTCAAATTAATTCCTCAAAACAACCCTGTAAGACAAATATCATTATCCCCTTTTTGCAGATTAAAATAACTGAGGATACAAGTGATTACTAAAGTAGTGTTTCCAAGGTTATACATCAAGTGAGTGTCAGAGTTAGAATTCAAACCCAGGCCAAACTCCAAAGCCAATATTCTTTCTTCAAACATTACTGATTCAATAAATGGAAACACTAATAAGGAAAGTATTACAAATTTTAGTATTTAAAAACAATTACAAGTCCACCCGGTTAAAGAAAGCACTTAAAAATCTGTAATCCTAAAATATTAGTTCAACTCAACAACCGTTGATTGAATATTCATGCTTGTTGCTTAGAGGGAAAATATAAGCAAAACAACACAATCATTGATTTTTGGAATGATCCCAGTCTCACTATTCAAACAATAAGTAAAAGCCATAAAACATACACACTAATAAAAAATTTTTAAAACTTACACTATGAAAACTTTAAGCCAAAACAAAAAACTTACTCATAAATTCAAAGGTGAACTGATCACAAGTCAATTCTAATGGTGGTTGCACATAGATTGATAACTTGGCTTTTGGCAATACCACCCGATTCTGCAGTGTGACCTAAGGAAACATAAATTGTTATTAATAGAAAATAATATTTTATTCAAATTGATAGGCTATCAGAACTACTGAAAAATCACTAACAAAAAATTAGGAAACAATACCTTAAAAAATGATTAGTCACAAAACATAACACATGAATAGCATATTAAAATATTCTACCAAAGAGAAACTAGGCAAAGATGTTGAAGACACTTTTCTCAAAAAAAGATATAAAGATGGGCAATATGTGCATGCAAAGATGCTCAATATCTTTAGTCATTATGAAGATAACTAAAAATCACAATAACATATTACTAGGCATCCACTACAATGGCTATAATAAAAAGAACAGACAATAACATATGTTAGCAAGAATGTGGGGAAACTGGAACTGTCATACAATGCTAGTGGAAATGTAAGATGGTATAGCCACTAAAGAAAACAGTTAAGCAGTTTCTTAAAAAGTTAGACATAAATTTACCATATAACTTTGTAATTTCATATCAAGAGAAATGAAAACATGTGTTCACCCAAAAACTTGTATACAAATTGTTCATAGTAGCAATATGCATTATAGTCAAAAAGTAGAAATAATCCAAATGTCCATCATAATGGCTGGATAAACAAAATGTGGTACATCCATACAATAAAATATTATTCAGCAATAAATATTATGCTACAACATGGGTAAACCTTGAAAACATACTAAGTGAAAGAAGCCAGCCACAAAGAACTACATATTGTATGATTTCACTTGTGAAATGTACAGAAGGCAAATCTATAGAAAAACAGACAGAAGTTGCTTAGGGATGGGGTGATGGGGAATATGGCATTTCATTTAGGGAGGATAAAATGTTCTAAAATTAGATTGTGGTAATGATTACAAAATTCTGTGAATATACTAAAAATCATTGAATTGTACACTTTGAGTGAATTATATGGTATGTAAATTCTATCTCAATAAAGCTATTTTTAAGTTTTATCAAAGGAAAGAAAAAAGTAACTACATCAGGAAATATCAATCATATGTGTTCATTCTTCCTTTCATATATAGTTATCATGACTATTATATACAATGAATATATATCATGAATACCTTTCATATATAGTTATGTATCATAATTTATTAAATCCAGTATCTATATTTTCTTTTACACAGATTAATTATTCTCTTAAGATTTCTTTACTAGGTGGACATATACTAGTCTAGATACATATCAAAACACTGCATCTTAGTCCATGCCAAAAATGCACAACATGACTAATTCTAGAAAAAGAATAACAATATTGACTGCTGCATTTTCAAACTTGGTATGCTTGCTTGGTGATGCTAAGAAAATCCTCCTACCCCAGAACCCTGGGGTAATAGTTTACTTGGGAAATAGGGTGGGTACAGGTAGAAAAGGCCAAGACTTCTCTCACTCCTCCTGAGGAGGAATGTCAGTAGAAACCATCGGACCCAAGGAGCTTTACTGGGCCACAGTGCAAAAGGGCATCAACCTTAGACAATCAAAGAAAAGGCTTAAAGACCTGGCTTCCATTAAGCATGTTTTCTCTTTAGATTTGGTCTCCTAAAAGTCTCAGCCTCTTTAAATCATCTTTTTAGATGACTTCATCTCACATGCCTGGTGTGGTAAACCAGACTTAGCAGAGTCGCCTACCTAGGTAGGGTTACTAGATCAACTAAGTCAAGATCTCTGGGGGCAGATCTGGGTATTGGTATTTCTTTATAGCTCCTCAGGTGATTCTCACAGACCACCAGGAATCACTGGCTGAGAACCACTATTCAATCCTTTGCTATGGAGCAGTTCAGTCTAGCTACTAGACTTTATTATATGAGACAGACACATATCACTAACTAGCATAAATTCAAGGACATTCTTATTGTTAAGAAAATTAGTTTTAAATTTTCTCTTAAGTAAAAAGCATGCATTACCTTACTCTTGATTATATATATTAGATATATGTAAGATATACAAGACTATACAATTAGCCCACAAGCATTATATACATATAATTAGATTCAGTAAATGCCTTGTATTAATTTTAAGTGATGTGAGTATTCTGCAGAATTTAAAACTAAGCTAAACATAAGAATTTTGACTGGAAAAGGAACATTTTTAAAAGACGCCTATTGATGCAAATAAATACAATAAACACAGTCACTAAACAATGAATCCTTACTTTTTACTTTGTAAACACTGAGATACAGGGGGAAATCATCATGCACAAATAAAAATTCCTCATTGGTGTCTGACTATTATAAATATAATACCTTTTAGTAAAACTCTGAACGGTAATTACAGCAAGAAGGAACTATGCAAGTGCCACAGACAACTTTCTTTGCAATAGCTAGTCTACTAAATAAACATGACACAATTTAAATAGTTTACTATTAACAATAATAGAATGCTAGTCTGTACATACATTTTAAATAAAATTAATAATATTAATGATAGAATCCATTAGCAGCTTTCTATATTCATGGAACCATGCTAATAAATTATTTATGTGCATTATTTCAACTATTTTTCCCAACAGTATGAAACATATACAATCATACACCATTTTATAGAAAAGCTGTGGCTCAGAGAAGCTAAGTAATTTGCCAACGCCACTCTAATTTTAAGAGGAAGAACCGCAACTTAACTGCTGTCTACCAGAATCTGGAGCCTATGCCTTTAACCAACTGTGGTTAAGTCCCAAATAACTTAGCCAATTGAAAAAGTATCCCCATTTACAGTTTTAAAAATAGAGGTTCAGAAACAGTAAATCATGTCCAAGACCATCAACCCAACTAGAAAGTTGAAAACTGTGACCAGGAAAGCCCATGAGAGCTCAATTTTAAAAGTGAAAATGAAAATTCCTTACGGGAGTAATAAGTCATGTGTAAAAGAGCAGACCTTCTGACTCTTCCTGGCATAATGATGTCTACTTAGACAACAATCATACAATTTTATTGTTACAAGAAAGGTTTACATTCAGCTTAAGATGTACAATCATGATACCTCTCATACAGTTTTTTTGAACCCCAACAATAGTTGAGGCACTTTCACAATGTGAATCAAGGAGATGTGTGGCGGAAATAACTACAGTAACAAAGAATAGCTGTGTTTGAGCCAAAAAAAGACTTACAGACTTGGCTAGATCATAAAACTCATATTTTAAGAGGAAAATAATTATAGAATATTAAGGAGAAAATATAAAATGTTAATAAGAGAATTTTCCGTGATATTTTCCACTTCTAACAAAATGAAATATTATCCTTAGGAAATATAATACCAAATTTCTATACTAGATATATAAATTTGACTCCAAAGCCCAGGTATGAACAACCACTCTGCCTAGATGCCTGGAATAGATGGTCACGAATCATGCACACATACTCAGGGTAGCCACATCTTCATTCACTTGGAACAGATGGAAAAATTTTCTCAATTAACAGGATTTATTATGATGGAAACTTGCATGATTATATATCTTGGCTGCTGTTGTTATAAAAGGCCAGTAAGGAGAGATTTATAATAGAAATTTGTATAGAAACTGTCAGGCAGGATCAGGAAGTCATTGTGTCTGTTGTGTGAGACCAGCCAATTTTGTGCAACCCGTGTGTCACATTCCTTTTCATGCTTCATAATGGCAATGAGAGTTAGCTATTCTCAAATACATATACAGTAAATTCCACAAATGAAGGAGAATTTTCCAGTAGTGTCATGCCATCACTTTAAGGTGGCTATTACACATGAAAGCCTAAGAACTGCATGAAAGGAAAAGAGTGTTTGCTTACAGCAATAACTCCTGGTCGGGTGGGGCAGGGGAATGGCATGAGCAATCTTTTCTGGTTAAGGTACAATATCTTTTTTTATAGGTTACAATGTGCTTCTAAATTATTATATATATGTGTCTGGACATTATCAATAGAAAGGTATAAAAGGTTTTTCTACACAAAAGTATAGATCATTCCTGAAACCTAAAGTCTTTTTTTTTTGGTTAAGTGTTTGATTTCTTGCCACTAGTACCCTTCCAGACTCAAAAGTATTAATAAGATAGAGCCTTTGATTGGATAGGGGGAAGGGAGGCTGGGGAAAGACCACCCTTGTTTCCAGTGGCAAGAATCCAAAAAAATTAGCTCAGAAAACCGTTGTAAGATTGGGCTCCCTTCAACTTCAACCAAAGATCTCCACACTTGGGCCACCCGCTGGGTCCAGTGTAAGCGAACACAATTGGTAAAGCCTGGTGCCCTGTCAAGCTCCTCCAAGGACAGCAACCCATAATCTAAGAAAATATAAAGCCCTGTCCAAGTTTTGACTAAGTGAATCGCCAAAATCCACAACTTTCTCTGGCTTCCAAAGTCCAGGCGGTGATAAATATTTTCAGCTTAATAATGTGCTGACTGATTACCACATTTTAATCTAAACGCCCTAAGAGGGTTCTACATTTGAGTTCTAGTTCTAAAATTCTACAATGACAGAACTGAAATGCTTAACCAAAAACCACATCCTTCATATTCTATTTTTCCAGAACTATCAATTTGTCACTATTCTACTTTGTGGCTTCTTCATTTAACATTTTCTTGCTATAAATACATCCATTTAAAGCTAATGTTATAGCAGAGAGATGGCTGGGAATTCTTCTCAAACACACACATAATCATACATAGAAGGAAAATATTTTAGCATTCCTATTCTTCTCCAATATCATTTCCTAGTACACTATGTATGATGCTGTAAGTAACTGATTGGTCTACTATGAATGGTAATAACATATTTTCTTTAGCAGAATTTTTTTTTTTCCTTGCCCACGATTTTGTCTCAGATTATTTAGCAGATTTTAAACAATAATTTTTATTTCTAGAAAAAAGAACCTGCATCATGCTCCACATTTAAACAATGATAGAAATGAGTCATAATACTTGGGTATATTATATATGTATTGGTCTAAATGCAATTATCAGTTTTATATTTGTAAGTAACAGTGAAGGTCTTCTATTCATTCCACAAGACTGAGGAAAACCTGCAAATGTCAAGTGTTTATTTTACATTTCCATAAGCTACTTTCAAGGTAACAACAGTGACAGATGTGGTGAAATATGTAATAGTGTTTGCACATTACAGTCTAAAACTTGGTACAATACCTTCACTGTGACAGAAGGGACAGGGTCAGTTCCTACTTCAGCATCAGTTGCTTGCTGTAAACACAGAATTAAAAAGGCAAGAAAGAATTATTTCAATATTACACAGCAATTAGTGAACACAGTAAGTGAAATGTATACTTCCCACCACCAAAACAGGAATTATCACTCTAATGACACACTAAAAGACGAAGAGGCTTTTTGGATGCCTTCATCTGGAAAGTCATAAGCTATTAATCAAAAATACACCCATGAAAAGAAAAAAAAAAGAGGTCACATATTTTATCAAACTACTCTATTTCCAAATTCACTTAAATGTTTAAAGTATTAATTTTATTAACATGTTATTTATATTATATAGAAGGACTCTTTGTATTTCCCAAATAAATATTATGTCATTCTTTTAGGTCCTTGTATTTTCAACAAGCCAAAGGTATGTTTTATTCTGATTAATAACATGTATCTAAATATATGCAACTAATGATTCAGAGATTAAGTGGCCTTTTACCTAGGAAATAAAAGTGGAAGTGTACTTTTTTTAACCAGTGCATATAAACTAATTCAGAAGGCACTCTTTTGAGGATCAGTTTGAGTTATCTGGCCCTACCTCTTAAAGAACACATAAGTATAATAAAATGAATCAAACATTTCCTTATACTTTATAAACTATTTTTTTAGAGTGGCATATTGGGAGGAAAAACTTCTCCCTCTATGATAGAATAAGACCAAGGGGTAACATATTTTTAATAATACCCATATGAATTCCTGGGCAATGATTAAAATCAAAATAACTCTAGCCAACGAATGAATATGATCCATTGTGCTTTTTTATTTGAAAATTTTTTAATGAAGAAAAACTAAGCCACTTCTAAGCAATGGGGATCATATGATGTAATGGGCATCAGCAGAAATAAGAGGTGAGAGACTCATATTCTATTTACGGCTCCATAGGAAACCATATGTGAATTCTGATCTAGCTTCTCAATCAGGAAAATGGGATAGCAATGTTTATCTCCTTTATAAAAGACTCCATTCTAATATAAGTTACATTATTTTTTGTGTGTTCTTTCATAATAATGATGCAAAGTAAAATATTAATCCAGGATTTTTGTTCTAGTAATACCTAAAATCCAGGAAATGTTTTACATTTGGCTGTCCACAGATCTAGAAGAGAAATCAACATCTCCTGTTTCCTGCTCTTTTCAATCCCTGTCTAAGCATCTAGATACTTCAAGGATAGCAGTCCTTTGGGAACATAAAATTATAGCCAGAGAGAAATGGCTACAAAAAGACATCATGGCACCACAGCCACATAAATTGTAAGCCTAGTGTCCTCCAATGAATGAATATGATAGTCTCAAGAAATCTCTAGAGAAGTTAAAAAAAAAAAAGTAACACAGGAAAAATAAAGCTGGAAAGAGACACCTAGTTAAGAGAAAAACAGCACTCATGGCTACCAATAGGGAAATACACATTGTAATATAGTGCTACTACATAGAGCCTTTCCTACAAAGACCAAAAGTTTCAAAAGAACAGAAAGGGAATTCCTCATTCTAAATAGCCTACATGTAAGAGCACCTAGGAAAAATTATATAAGTTGCCCAAGGGAAAAAAAGAGTCATTTCCACAGCAAGAAAACGTATGTACATTTGTCAGCTAACTAAGCAGAAATGTTCCAGTCAAACTACAGCCTTCAGGTAGAGTGAAAAATAGTGTGTGCTGAATAGCCAATGTTCAAAACAGTGCTTCTACTATGTGACTCAGCTGAGTGAATGTTTCTTTCATATGCAGTCCTATTTTTCTATGTGTACCCAATTTACTATACTATAGCAATATTAATATGATTTTTATCACAATTTGGATTGGTTGTTTATACTAAAATTAATCTTTAAAAGCTCATGACAACTAGTTATTATATTATGCTCTAGGATAGCTAAATATCAAAGACATTTCCCAGACAGAATTACATGATATAAACCCCCCAAAAGGTAAAATGAATGAATTCAATCACTTCTCTAAATTGATCAACTTTTAATAAACACAGATAAACGTAATAGATTTTGCCAGTCACACCCTAAAAAGTGCTTTTAGAAGACTAAACAGAGAAATGGAGTAATAAAACCAAGAACAATTCCCTTTTCATCCTTTCTGTCTCTCAGTTGTATTCATTCATTCATAGAGCAAATATATATTGAACATCCATTATTTGGCAAGGACTAGGACACAGCAGTGAACAAGACAACTAGTGGCATACAGATGGTCGTGATAATGATGATGATGATGCTGATGATGATAAATGTTGGAAGAAGTAAAATGTAATTTGCTGATAAGGACAATCATAACAATTGTAACAATTCACCAAAGCAGTTTCTATTGTAATTCCCATTTTGCAGATGAGAAAATTGAGATTAAGTACCTTGCCTTCAGTCACACAGATAGATATAGGGAAAAAATAATTCCTGGACCAACTATCTTCTCTTAAACTACTTTACCACCACCACCACCACCATAATGTGTTAAAAACTATAAATCATCAAACTCTGAGCTAGACCACTCACAAACATTATCTTATTGAACCTTCAACAAAAATCTAGTGGAGTCAGCATCATTCAGCTGAATTAGTATTATCTCAATACTACAGTACTGAGAAAGTTTTTAAAAAATTTAAAAGGTAGGGTTGGAACAAGGGAAAGAAACCCTTCTACTGCTCTCCTTCCCTCCAACACTTCTTTTTTAAACGGAAACCCTGCCCAAGAAGCTCCTTACTGACACTAAGAGGCTACCAATGTTTTTATCCAGAAAGTAAGAAGGTATAAAACGTGTTACCCTCCCTGCAGTTTCTATCTAGAGGACCAAAATTTAAATGAACACATTTTGATCTCAATTCATCTCATTTTGTGCAACTATTATAGACCCCTTTAAAATTTACAAATACACCTACAGACACTGAATCAAAGTTAGGAGAAACCACAGCAAAAACGTTCAAGTCATCTTCTTTCTCAGTCATGGGCCAAACACCTGTCATTAAAAAAAAAAAGATATTTAATCATAAAACAAAACCTGCTGCATATGGCTTTTCTTCAAGTGTTTATCTATACCTTATATCCATAAACACTTATAAATATACTCACAAGTTGAAAAAACGAATGCATTACAGTATTAGAAGCTTGATGCTAATTCCTTGCCTCTACAATATTGTGTAAAAAAATTGTTTTAATGTCCCTTTCTCTTATATTATCTAAGATGTGAGTCACTGACTGACCAGTATTGGGAATTTCAATGCTCTTTCCTTAACTACTAATGGAAGCCCAAATTAGTATAACTCTTTTGAAGGTAAATTGGGTATAACTATCAAAATACAAAATGTACTATCCTTTGACTTAATTCTACTCCCAGGAATTTATCTAATACTCATAAACATGCCCAAAGAGATTATCTGCTGTTAGTATTTTTTAAAATGAAAACAACCAAAATATCTATATATCCATTAATAGGGAAATCATTAAATAAATTATGATATATCTATACTATGCAATAGTATAGATAAGTATAATAAGAGTGCTGTCAATCTTTATAAACAGACATGAAAAAATGTCATGACATATCTATTAATTTTTAAAAAGCAAGATGTAGTAGTACAGTGTGCCTAATATGTACATATTTGCATAAAAACAATTACATAAACATGAATGTTTTCTAGAAGAATAGACAAAAACTCTTAATACTGATTGTCTTTAAGGAGTGGAACTGGGATGCTGGATTGAAGGAAGATCCAAGTTTTATTATTTGCCCTTTCATACTGTTTGAATTATTTTTACCACATTCATGTTATTTTCACAATTTTAAGCATGTTTACATTGCATGATGACACATAAACAAGAGCTCTTAATAAGAAAAATAAATAATATTTATACATATATATTTTGTACACACGTATATATAACAGACTTTGGCTGCCTATTATATTATATATACCACATAATTCTGCTTCCAACATCCATTCTTTCCTCTTCCCTCTTTACAACAGAGCCCTAATTTTGTTGGGTATTCACATTTATCTCAGATAAAGTCACCCTACCCAGGCTCCAGGGTGCAATCTAATCATGATGACTCCATTCCACTGACCATTTGTTGTTTTTAGGCATGAACATGGGACTTAATCCTGGCAGATTAGAAATAAGAGATGTTGAGAGTGGGGAGTGCTGGCACAGTCTTCTTATTAAGGAAAAAAGTTACTCCTCTCTAATAAGAAGGGAGACTCAGGAGAAATAG
Source organism: Tarsius wallacei (assembly GCA_963574415.1). Taxonomy (NCBI): domain Eukaryota; kingdom Metazoa; phylum Chordata; class Mammalia; order Primates; family Tarsiidae; genus Tarsius; species Tarsius wallacei. The sequence goes on from CAUYQG010182569.1 coordinate 43,209, forward strand.
CCCACTTCTTCCCTGGAAATCATATATGTACATAATGCTTGGACCTGCTGAGGTCACCCTGTGACCCTGAGAAGAAACAAACCCACACACTGAGAATGGCTGACTGAAAATAGGGAAAGCACATGGATGATGCCACATCAATCAGCTGTCTCACAAAAATAAGAAATGCCTACAATTGCCATCAGGCATTCCAACCATACTGCAAGATTTAGAATGAGAATTTTCATTACTTAGTGAGAGTACAAAAGGCTGCTCAATGCCCACCCATAAACATTCTTCAATTCTTTATTTAAAGCCCAGTTTCATTCTGAGCAGCAAAGTACTCAGCTAAAACACTTAGTCTCCCAGCCTGTTTTGTAGCTTGGCGTGGCTAGTGAGCCGTAAGTAGGAGCTATTCAGGGTGTGGCTTCCAGGAAAGCTCCTTAAGGGGGCTGACTCAGCTGCAGATGTGAGGGCAGAAGTTCCAAAAGCCATGTTGGACCAATAGATGACCCTGGGATAGAAGGAATCAGAGTCCCTGAAGACTGTGGAATGGCCAAGCCAACACTTGACTGCCCATCACTGGACTTCTTTTACAAGAGAAAGATATAAACCTCTACCTCATTTAAGCCACCTTCTTTGGGTAGTATTCTGTTATATGCAGTCAGACATAGCCTTATATAAACAAGGTCACCAAAAACAAGAATTTCTAGAATTCAGTGGTACCGTCAAGTTAGTTATTCCAGACATAATTCAAATGGGGTACAGACTTTCACTTATGTCCCCATGTCTTACTGCTCTCTGTCTCTTCCTGAAGGCACAACTGTGTGGGCACTTACCTCAATGTGTTATCCAGTCCTTCATACCCACTCCAGGTAGAGAACATGATTAACTGTCTAAATCATAAGAAAACTCTGTTTCTGAAAGTTCTTACCAGTAGATGTTGCTGACCACTGGTAACAAAAATGCTAAGCAGAGTCACATTAATGAGTTGAGTATGAAAAGCTTCAGAATCCATGAGCCATACAGAAATTATTACTATGATTTCATGCTTACAGTATACATTCCTCATATAACTTACACACATAAAATCTGCTTCAAAAACACTTTTATTACAGTAGATAATATACTCCATGTGTACAACAAAATGCACTCCTTATACTGGCTTTAAATTTTGCTGCAACTCTTACTTTGAAAAAAATTTTAAAAGCTTTAAGTACCCACAAAACCGTGAACTTTTTTGCAAGTTAAAGCCACTGTACTAAAATAAGTGGCATTTAGATGAATAATGAGGTCATCAAAAAGTTAAGAGTTTTAACTTCTCATAATGTTCTTTAATGAAATAATTTGGTGCTTTTATATAATTATAGGTATTTTAATAAACAAACATACCACAGTTCTATACAGGATACTACATTTTTTCCACATCTATTAATACAATATTTTAAAAACACCTCTTTTTTTCTTTCTCAGGAAAAAAAAAAATGATTGTGGCATAGAAGGGGCAAGAAACTTCAAACATTAACAAAAATTTGAGGTTATGTTAATAATGAACTGTGCACCTAAGTCTGTGGCTACATCCTTAGCTTGATTGGCAATTATTCCAAGATACCTAGAAGGATCAAGGTAACAAGTAAAACAGCCTAACCTTCTCACTACAGTCACCAAGAAATAACTTTTAGCTGTAAGGGATTTTCTGAGAGATTTCATACATAATTAATATTAATCAAAATATCATTAGCATATTGCTCATGGAAAAGGCAAACTTTTAAGACACAAAATTTGGAGTAAAAGTCAGATTATCTAATAAACTCTAGAAGCTTTATGTTTCATATATATTTCGATCTTCCCCAATTTATATGTATATATATCCAATTATATTTTTAATGACAAAATGAGACTTACAATTCTATTAATCTCAAGAATGCCAGTGTCAAAAATTGAAACAAAATATTTATCACACTGTGACACATCCAATTTTAACCATTCTCTATTTGACATGGGGGTACTGACAACAAAGAGGCTTTTAAGTAACTAGAGGTACTTAAAAGACCCTAGTTTCACTGGTTTACTTTCAAAACTTTCTATAAGAATGTGTGAAGCCAAAGCATAATAACTATTTTAATATTCATATTTTTAAAATAATTATCTCAATTCCTCAGAACCAGAGGGATACAATCCTGGTAACACAGACTCAAAAATACATAAATCTAATAAAGTGATTGGATCAGTATTAAGATTGGCTCTCTTGTTTTGGTTGGCTTTTGATGCTTTGCTTCTTTTATTATTCCTACTTGTTGTAACATTTCTTTTATGTGAAAGTAGTCCATATTTTTTCTCATTAAAAAAATAGTTTTACCTGACCCTGAAAAGGGAACTTAAAGTAATGCTTTTCACATGTCCAACTCAAACTGCAAGACTGGTGTTTTGTTTCTTCTTTTAATTTACAATAAAATTATACCCTTGTGAGTCCCAAATAAAGATAATATTGAGTTATTCAAAACTCAGGAACTGAAAATATCATCAAACTCTGAGTCATTAAAAATCAGCATACCGCAAGCTACACACCATTTGAACAGCTAATTAACTACAAACATAAATTATATCACTAAATACCAAATGACTACATTTTTGGTAACAAAATGGTAACTCCTGTGCTTCTCTGGTTTCTCTTAAAAGAAACAACTAAAGTTTTCAAAAATATTGCGAGTTAATAAATGACAACTCCGCCAGGCTCGGTGGCTCAGCCTGTAATCCCAGTGCTTTGAGAGGCCGAGGTGAGTGGATTGCCTGAGCCCGCGCATTCGAGACCCGCCTGGGCAACTTGGTGAGACCTCATCTCTACAATAAATCAAAAATTAGCCGGGCGTGGTAGCGCGTGCCTGTAGTTCCAACTACTTGGAAGGCTGAGGCAGAAGAATCGCCAGAGCCCAGCAGGTCGAGGCTGCGGTGGCCAGGAGTAGCCACTGCACTCCAGTCTGAGTGACAGAGTGAGACTCCAACTCAAAAAATATAAAAAATTAAAAAATTAATGACAACTCTAAACTTTAATGTTCTTTTCAAGGCCTAAAATCACTACCCAAAGAAGTACTTCTTTCTTAGAGTTAAAAAAAAAAAAAAAAAAAACTAGATAGTGCTGTCTCTGTCTCTGAAAAACATTAACAAAAATGTTATCACAAATAGAACATATTTTCAGAAGTTATCACATACAAAGTAAGCACAAAGACCTCATGTGAGACAAAGCAGCACTGTTTTTACAAATATGACTTTAAGTCTGGAAGAGAAAATTAATGCATACAAAACATTATTCATACACAAGATAATGCGGATTTTACTATGACTACTAAAATTAAATAACACAAAAGCTTCAAATGACATACCTTGTGATTTGTTAACATCTTTGATGACTTTCTGAAGTTCTTTCAATTCTATATCAAGTTCATTATAGTTTAGTTCTCTAGATTCCACTTTTGGAGCATGGAACAGAGAAGGATCTGTCCCCAGGTAAGAACACTGCAAGTGACCATCATCACTCAGAGTGATTATCACTCCCTTTAAATCACTACAATAAGAAAGAGAAAATGATTGACCAACTACATTTTTACTCAGTTCAGCTTTAACATACTATCAAGTAAATGACTATATACCTATTTCTATAGTTTAACTTCAAAGCCCAGTTCAAATGTTTAAAATATAATTTATATTTCTAGAAGTACTCCCAAAGTTAAGATTCATTAGAGAGGGGGGAAAAACAATTATTATAATGGCTATCACTTCTGGGGGCCTAACTACATGGCCAATCCTGCTCTCAGAGCTTTTTAACCCTCACACCAGCTACTACTTGGTGGATTCATAATAAACATGTGAGCAACACTTGTGGAGGTACAAAGGATCAAGACAAGGAGCTGGACTGCTGGCTGGTTAGAGACCAGAGATGAGGCGCAGGACTAACCAAAGGACAGAACAATGAAGAAGGTTAGTAGGGGAAGCCACAGAGTCCTTGCCAAAAAAAAAGTGCCCCTGCTCTCTTCTCATCCTTTTTCTTCTCTCTACCCTTGGAATTCATGTTGCCCTCTTTCCCCAGGTCTACTCGTCATGGCTTCCCTCACACACTCTCTTATTCAAGTGGCCACTGGTTTGTTCTCTTCACTCTTAGATAGAAGCAGCCTATTGCCTCACTTAGTAGCTCACTTTTTTTCTATCACTCTTCTCATCCTGATTATCTCTTTTCCTCCCCCATTCTTTCACTCTTCCTTCTGGCTTAGGTTCCCTTATGTCTGTTTTACTCTAGAAACTAGCCATAATATATAAATTATAAATAATTTTAGTATGCCTTTTTATTTATTTTTTTATTTTTATTTTTATTTTTGAGTTGGATTCTCACTCAGTCGCCCAGACTGGAGTGCAGTGGCATGCTCCCGGCCACTGCAGCCTCGACCTGCTGGGCTCCAGCGATCCTTCCGCCTCAGCCTTCCAAGCAGCTGGAACTACAGGCGTGCGCTACCCCACCCGGCTAATTTATTTATTTATTTCTTGTAGAGATGAGGTCTCGCCAAGTTGCCCAGGCGGGTCTCGAACCTGCAGGCTCAGGCAATAATATGCCTTTTTAAAAAACAAAAATGTGTTTTTCTGAGCATGCCATAAAAAGCAGCTGAAATGAATACTGTATCTGTTTCCTCCCTAAATTTCCCAGAAGAAAAAATTCAACATTGCCGTAAATTATTTTGAGGTGATATATAACAGATTATGTCTAATTTTTGTTTGTTATGCTTTCTGTAGTAACCTTTGATTAAAAAAAAATTTTCCAACCCTGTTCTTACAGTTAGATATTAATAAAAAATAATGGAAAAATGTGTGAGAGAAAAAAGATTTTAAAAAGTTTCTGTTCATTTGAAGAAAAAAAGGCGATAAGGTATACAGCAGATAAGGCATATAAGAATCTAGGCTTATTCAGAATGAATAAAAATTTTTAAACCCCAACTCAGGGTCATGGCAAGTAGTCATCTCATTAATCCTAAAACTCAAATAGATTGATAATAGATACAACTATTGCTCAGTCCTTCTCATAAGGTGGCCACCAGTATCCACTTCACCACCTGCCTTAAACACAACATTCCTATACACACCTTCTCCAGGGCTGGCTCAGGTACAACCAGTGCCACATAACCTTGTGATGTGACATCAGGTAAATAAAAAAATAGATTGATACCACTGATTCAACAGCTAAAGAACAAGACTAGGAGATAGGGAACTTGAGTTCTAGTTCTGATTCAGCCCCTGTGAGGCTGAGTCAACTTGATGAAGTCTTCCTAAAGATTCTTTATCTCTAAAATGTGAAGTTAAGACTAGATAATGCCCAAAAGTCTTTAAGTTTTGCCGGTTCTGCCATTTACCTCAGAAAATAAATACCCCCAAAATGAAGGTATTTTCCTAAAATAAAGCGTGGACCTTTAGTCTTGAACCTTTCCTTATAGGCAACTGAAGCCAGCTAGTGATCAAGGAAAGCCTAACTTCTTAGCTCTTACAAGCCCATTTCAAGAGGGCAAACTGTTTCTCCCTCGAAATTGTGACTGTAGTCTGTTCCCCATTCTAACCAGCCTCACAAAGGTCTAGGAACCCAGTAAGTCCTCAGGAAAACCTAGGACGCTAAAGGGAGGATCTCTGGCTAGCTTCTCATAGAATGTGGGCATCATCAGTTCTTTGAATTCAAATGGGCATTACCAATTCATCTTCACCCTTACAGTAGTTCATTATTTAGGCAAGTTAGCATGACCCAATGCAAGTAGCCCTCCCTATCTAAATGTATTTGATCTTTGAGTTGGATGGTTTATTACTAAATCAGTTTTGCTCCATTATTTTAGACAGCAAATAGCAACAATTTAAATATAAGAAATTTATCTAAAAAATCATCTGAACCTATTAAGTTTCTGAATTCAGATAAGAAGAGTTTGGATAAAAGGAAATTCACGTATTTCTTCAGACTCTGCAAAAACCCTTTTTACTGGTATTTGAGGAATTCAATGTAAAAGGGAGGAGCCACACCGTCTTCCCTCACTGAAAGAACTTAACAAATATCACCAGAAGGTCTTCACAGCTAAAATAATTATGGAACTTAAGCAATTTAGTTTTTTAAAAATCAATGGCATCAGAGCCACTGCATATAATTTAATCAGATCACAGAAATTTAGATCATAGATTAATTCATTTTATTACATTTGTTATTCGACAGGTACACTACAATAAGCTCTAAAAACTTTGGAATAAATCAGGGGAATTTCTGTCTAAAACACTATGATGAACAAAGACTTTGACTCACCATGCAAAGAATAACTTCTAAAATATTTATATTGTTCCTAAAGTTAAGCCCAATTTAAGTATGAAGAGAAAAAACACAATCAAGATTTTTTAAAAATTATTTCTACTGAATAAATATTTTATTTAATAATATTGTCTACATGGGTTACTGAGTAAGGTTCTGTGAATGATAGAATTTTATGCTAAAAGGGGCCATCAATTAAATCTAGCATCATGTTCCCTATTTTGTCCATCTTAACATCAGAGTTAACACTGACAAAATTAAAGTCTGAATTATTAATGGTTTTTGAAGCACATCAGCTAACTCAAAGAACCAGAATAGTGAACTTTATGAAGAATCAAGTTCAGTGATGTTATATTCCTAGAACACATAATTATTTTGTGATTTCAGCATGAAATTAAACAATAGAGTTGTGTTTAGGAATCTGTAAGTAATTGTTTCATCACTCAGTAAACAGATCCCTGCCTTAATAATACATTAAAATAAAATTCCAGATGGACTTTGAAAGTTAAATTTAAAAATATGAAACTACAAAAATATTTATCTTCCTTTGGTATGGGAAGAACTTTTGCTGCTAGAAAGCAACAGAGAACACTACAAAGGAAAAGACCTCTAAATTAAACCACAGAAAAAATTTAAACTTGTTATAGGCTTAAGAATACAACATAGTAAGAACAAAAGACTAACTGGGAAAACATTGGCAACCAATATAAAATACAAAATTTTAAGTTGAACCATATGAACAAAAACAGTTTTTGACCTTCAAAAATGATTTTATATGTTGACCTGATATGAAAATAACTTTTACAAATCAATAAAAATAAGATTATATTCCATCAGAAAAAAGTCAAAGGATATCTATAGACAATTCACACATAAAAATAATACAGTCAATTAATAGAAAAATTCCAAAATCAATGAAATGTATATTTTAAACTATTTTTTTAAAAGCTATATTTGATTACCACTGAAAACTAGCAAAAAATTATATTTAATAACTTATTAGAGAACTACATGGAAATAGAAATTCTCATAAATTTTTGATAGAAATGTAAATTTGTTAAAATCCTTTTAGCGAACACTTGAGAAATATTCATCAAAAGCCTTAAAAATGCTCATTGCCTTTTACACAATAATCTCCTTTTGTGACTATTTTTAAAATTTAGAAATAACCCAAATGATAAAGGGGAAATATTTTAAAGTCATAGTATATGTATCACAGAATATTTTTAAAACACTAAAAATCATGTCTTATAAAATATCTATCATAAAAATAGTAAAAAAGATATATTACAAGTAAAAGCAAATTATAATGCTGTATGTATATTTTATTCTAAGTTTATAAAAATATATGTATAAAACACTGATTAGAAAAACACACCTAAGTACTAATAGAATGGTGATTATCCCTAGCTAGCAAAATTATTAGTTATTTTCATTTTGCTTTACAGACACAAAATATGATAAGGAAACTTTTTTTTAAGGAAAAAATATATTCTATTTCCTATCCCCAGAGACTGAATTTAAATCAGATTAAACATCTTTGGAATTCAGAATGTTTATCTGGTTATTTTTCTGACCAGGCTAATCTATAAAATATGCAACATCAAAGTAACTGAAGGATAACTCACAATCGAAAGTGGACAGTTTATTTCATTTGCTAATACAATAAAACAAAGGAATAATCGTTTTAAAAATAAATAAAAATAACATGCATTATATCTTATGGTCTTTTGTCTAGTCTCATGGTATGCAAAATAGAAACATTTTAAGTTATCATATTGTCAAAGTCTGGCTTTGATTAATATATATAGATACCAAAGAAATCTTAAAAACATAAATATTATTTATTGCACCCAATTTTTACTCTATCTCAGTAAGGAGGCCATGATAGAAAGGCAATACCCTTCAAGTACAGTCAGGCACACTTGGGCATACAGCTTTTCCTCAGTTACAAAGTACTAGACATGGACACCTGAACTTATTTTGAATCAGTTCATCATCATTCAGTTAAGACATTTTTATTGAGCATCTAATATACAACAGAAACCACAAAGGCAAATAAGACATGGTGCTTGTCCTATAAAAAACTTTGATCTAATTGGAAAGGGAAAAACATTTTTTTAAAAAAAGCAATTGCAATCCAACATGGCAAATATAGCACAGTAGGAAGGGAGTACAGTGACCCTGCATCATAAAAGAGTAGAACAAGACTTCATAGGGCAGAGGATATAGACACTAGACTTCGATCTACAAGCAGATCCTCAAAGATGAAAAAGTGGACAGACTGAAGGTAGTGCACTCCACCCTGGGTGAACTCAGTCAGTCTTGACACTTTAAATACCTTCTTTATGCTGGCTCCCACCTTTGTTTCTCCAGCCACACCTCTCTTCCAAAATCCAGACATGTACATCCAGCAACCTACTTGACATCTCCACATGGAAGGCCAACAGACATCTAATACTCAATATGGTTATAACTAAGTTCCTGATTTTGGCCCTACCTCTTCAACCCATCTTTCATATTTCTGTTGTTGGTAACTGTATTCTTTAAGCTACTTAAGCAAAAAGAACCTCAGAGTCATCCTTTACTCCCATTCCCTTTTTTCCTCTTGCACCCACGTACATTCCATCAACAAATACTGCCAGCCCTATTTTTAAAATATGTCCAGAATCCAATCATTTCTCACCAAGTCCACTACTGAATGCCCGGAAAAAACACACTTTCATATCACCTGGATAACTAACTGCTATTAACCAGTCTTTCTCCTATCCCTGTGCCTCTACAGTGACATCCCAACACAGCAGTAAGAATGTTCGTGTAGCATACAACCTTCAAGCAGCTCCCCTGGCACTCATATTAAAAGCCCAAGTGATTACTAGAATCTTCAAGATCCCACACAGTATGTCCTCCACCTCAGTTCCATGTCCTAGTATTCTCTGTTTAATTCCCTGTTCTCCAGCACAGCCATATGTAAGTTAGTTAAACACTCTAGCACGATGCTGTGATATGAAACATATTGAAAGTGTTTAGAAATGTTCATGGTAATTTGACATTACTGCTGCATCCAAGTATGTAATCAGTAAAGTCATCACATTAATAGAGTATAGGCCAATTCAGATATTATTGAGCCCACAGTCAGTCATATATGTCACATGCTGCCTACTAATCATGAATAATTGGGCCACTAATATGCCTATAAGGGACTGGTTTCTTAAAAAATGATTTTTTTAAGTCTTTTACCTCAGATTCTTAGGAACACAACTCTAGCACACTCCTACTCAGGGCATTTATATTTGTTCTTTTCTCTGCCTGGAACTCACATTATTTTCCCAGATACCCACATGGATGGCTCCTTCTCTTCCTTTAGGTCATTGCTTAAATGCAGTCTGCTCAGTAAAGACTTATCTGACCACACTATCTAAAAAGCCAACCATTCCCACACCACCTCCACCCCCTGCACTCCTTATCCTTCCCCTATACTTTATATTTTTCCATAGCACTGTTCTGATATACTATTAGCACATTATTTGCTTGTTTATTATTTGTTTTAATTCCCTTCCCACTAGAATGTAAGCCCTACAAGGCAAGGAATGTTGCTTTATTCACTTTTTTGATACGCTGAATACTGCCTGGCACCTAGTAGAAACTCAATACAGCTTTGTTGATTGAATGAATGAGAAAGAGAGAGTTCAGTCTCAATTTTTCACCAGGCCTTATATGTTACTTTAAAAAGAACAAAATGGAGCCAGGCTTGGTGGTATGCTGTAGTCTCAGCTATGCAGAAGGCTGAGGCAGGAGGATTGCTTGAGCCCAGGAGTTGGAGGCTGCGGTGAGGTATGATTGTACCACTGCACTCCAGCTGGGCAACAGAGTGAGTGAAACTCTATCTCAAAAAAGAATAAAAAATTTTTAAAACAAAATGAATAATTAAAGTGCACTGGTATTATTCTTTTTTTACAGCACAATTTCAAAAATGCCCAGCATATGAGATGGTCTCCAGTTAGCTATAATTTTGATTAAAGGGAGACCACAGCTTGACTTAAAGTCAATGAACATTTATGAAATACCTACTAAGCCCAGGCTGATTTATTTAAATGCAAAATGGTTATGATATATGTCACTTTGACAAACACAGTTGATTCCACTAACCTAGCTGGCCAAGAAGGTATCCTCCCAATTCAGTACCACTCCATATGCTTGTCTCTCAACAATAAGCTTTTGGTCAGAGCAGCTACCCCTTCTAAGACTTCATTCAATATTTATTAAATGCCTTCAGTATACCAGGTATTATGCTGAGTGCTGGAGATTTATATAATTGAACAAAACAGATTCATATATTAATAACTGAAAATAGTCCTTGCCCAACATTATAGAAAGAGACACTAAATAACTTTAATACCATTTGGTAAGTGCTAAAAAAAAGAAGTGGACAGACTAGATATAAACATATAGACATAGATCTCAAAGAAACTTGAACTAGGTGGTGGGAATAAGGTCATCCCTTATTGTAGGAACAATAGCTACAAGAGACCTCACTACCTGAGGAAGTAAAATTTAAGCCAAAATATAAAAGATAAATGGGGAGTTTGGGGGCAGTGGGATAATAAGGAACAAGTGTTGTAAAAAGCTTATTCAAAAAGAAGAACCAATAAGCATAAAGACTCAAAACAAGAAGATATATGAAACATTCAAGTGAAATAAAGAAGCCCAGAGTGGCTAGAACAAAGAAAGTTCAGAGGGAGACTGGGTTAAGACAAGCCAAGGAACTACAAAGGTTCCATGTTTTTGCTATTGTAAATAATGCTGCAATAAACATGCATATGCAGGTATCTTTTTCATTGTACATATACATGATGGAATATTACACAGTCATAAAGAAGGACAAAATTATGAACTTTGTAGCTACTTGGATGGATTTAGAGTCTATAATACTCAGTGATCTATCACAGAAACAAAGAATTGAGTACCACATGTTCTATTCATAAGCAGACCCTGAACAATTATCATAATACTATATAAGAAAGGGAATGGCAGTAGTGGGAAACTGCCAGGGGAGGGAGAGGGGGGCACACTTCATCAATAAGGTTCCTGATCTCAAACCAGGCGAAGTGGGGACCAAGGTGAGGCCCAAACTTTACCAGTACAATGACCACTTGTATATCTAATTCTGAATTAGACCCATCTTTAAAATAAAAAAAGAAACTGCTTTTTAGACTCACGCAGTAGGAAATCATGTAAAGGTTATAAGTATGGGAGTGAGGGGTGACACAATCATATTCACCTTTGACAAAGATCTCTTCTGATTTTCTTTTTTTTTTTTTTTTTGAGTTGGAGTCTCACTCTGTCGCCCAGACTGGAGTGCAGTGGCCGCTCCCGGCCACCACAGCCTCGACTGCTGGGCTCCGGCAATCCTTCCGCCTCAGCCTTCCAAGTAGCTGGAACTACAAGGCGTGCGCTACCACGCCCGGCTAATTTTTGATTTTTGTAGAGATGAGGTCTCGCCAAGTTGCCCAGGCGAGTCTCAAGCCCGCGGGCTCAGGCAATCCACTCACCTCAGCCTCCCCAAGCGAGGGATTACAGGCTGAGCCACCAAGCCCGGATCTTCTGATTTTCAATGTGAAGAGACTACTTTGGGTGAGGTTAACACAGCAAACCCAGGCAAGGAAAGATGATGGCTCAGACAAGAAAAACAGAAACCGGGAGAAGACAGACCCACAATATCTTTAGGAGGTACAATCACAGTATTAAATTCAATCTCCCTAATAACCCTATGAGAAAAAGGTATTGCATTCAATTCGCCAAAGAGAGAGAGAGAGAGAGAGAGAAAGAGAGAGAGAGAGAGAGAGAGAAAGATAAGCCCAAAGAAGAAAAAGTAAGAGATTATGGTTGCCAGGAGATAATAAACAGAGTTGTAGATATGAGCCAGACTTTCTGGCTTCAGGTCTGAAACTTTCCACTACCACATAGCTACCCTCAGAAGGCAGCAAATGACACTTCATATAACATTTGTTGACTATGTGTTCAACAAATATAAAATGCTACAGAACAGAAAGATTTTATGTTTAACTGAACTGTATTTTAAATAGACTGCAGAAGTTTTTTTTCCCCATTATTTTCTAAACACAATGCATAAGTATTCAAGAGTCAAATATGAAGTAAAAAAGAAAAGGAAAAGGAGGCACCAATTCTATACATGTTAAGGTAGTCATATTTGCCCTTAATCTGCAAAGCAAAAATACAGAATAATTGCAGTTGCTTCCTCATATTGAAACAAAATTAGCTAACACAACTATTTGGAATTCAGTGGTAAATGCATATTTTATAGCCATTTAGAAGTTGTTATCGTCAACAGGTACCAAACAAAGAACTGAGTACCACATGTTCTCACTCATAAGTGAACCCTGAACAATTATCATAGTACTATAAGAAAGGGATTGGCAGTAGTGGGAAACTGCCATGGGAGGGAGGAGAGGAACACTTCATCAAAAAGGGTACCTGATCTCACACCAGGTGAAGTGGGGACCAAAGTAAGGCCCAAACTTTACCTGTACAATGACCATTTGTATACCAAACTCTGAATTGTACCCCAAATCTTTAAAATAAAAATTTTTTAAAAGAAATAAAAATTTTAGAATCTCTTTTGATGAGAGCTACCAATTGCTAAAATTATCTAGGTTATAAAGTAGATTAATAAATATCTACAGAATCTAACCAGGATGTGATATTCTGGTTAGTTCTTATGAACATAAATGTGTCTGAAATTTTGAAAATGTGTCTGAATTTCTGAAAATTCAGAAAAAGTACAAAAACAGCCAAGTATGGTGGCCCACGTTTGTAATCCCAGCACTTTAAGAGGCCAAGCCAGGAGGATTGCTTGAGCCCAGAAGTTCAAGACAAGCCTGGGCAACATAGCAAGACCCTCTTTCTAAAAAAAAATTTGAAAAATTAGCCAGGTGTGGTGGCATGCACATGTAAATCTAGCTACTCAGGAGGCTGAGACAGGAGGATTGTTTGAGCCCAGGAGTTCAAGGCTGTGGTGAGCTATGGTGATGCCACTGATCTCCAACCTGGGCAACAGAGAGAGACCCTGTCTCTAAAACACACAAACAAACAAAAAGACCACAATCCCATAAAAGACTAAAACATTCACCTTGGCAAGTATAACATGGAGTAGATTATGTATGAAAAAGAACAGCAACCTGGAAGTAACATGTAGGAGACTAAAAAAGAAAAATGAGCTGATTGGGAATAAAGTCTAAAATTTTAAACTCTATGTACTTGTACAACCAGTAAAGGCTTTTGAGCTGGTGAGTGACATGAACAGAAATTTGCTTTAAAAAGTTGTATCCTCGGCTGGGCACAGTAGCTCAAGCCTGTAACCCCAGCACTTTGGGAGGCCAAGGTCAGGGAACTGCCTGACCCCACAGGTTCAAAAACAGTCTGGGCAACTTGGCGAGACCTCTTCTCTACAATAAATCAAAAATTAGCTGGGCATGGTCGTGTGCACCTGTAGTTCCGGCTACTTGGAAGGCTGAGATGGAAGGAACACCTGAGCCCAGGCAGGTCGAAGCTGGGGTGGCCGTGAGCATGGTACTACACTCCAGCTTGGACAACGGAGTGAGACTCCAATTAAAAAAAAAAAAAAAAAGTTGCATCCTTAAAGATAAAGTATTGTTCAAAAAAAAAAAAAAAAAAAGGAAAGAAAAAATAAGTTGGTTCTCACCAAAGTGATCAATAAATAAAAGACAATTTAAATGAAAGTCCCAGCAGGCATTTTTTTTTAAACCTGCCAGTTGATTTCCACAATTCTATGAAAATGAAAAAGGCAAAGAACAGAAAAACTATCCTGAAAAATGAATAAGAGGGATGGAGAGGTTTTATAACTGACTTCAAAACACACTATGAGTTTACTATAATCAAGCCAGTGTGGTATTGGCATGAGAATAAATAGATCAATGGGACAGAACAGAGACTCCAAAACAAACTCACACTCATATGGACAACTGATTTTCAACAAAGATGCCAAAGCAATTCAAAGGGGAAAGGAAGGACTTTTCAACAAACAGTATGGAACAACTGGATCTTAATATGGAAAAAAATAAACTCATAGTATATACAAAGATTATATTGAGATGGATCACAGATCTAAATGTAATGGTTAAACAGCTAAACCTATAAGGTTTTTGAAGAAAACAGAAGACAATATCTTAATGACTTGTAACGAACAGATTCCTCCAGATACAGGGAGCAAAAACCTTACAAATAACAAATCAGACCACTTCAAGTTTGGAACTTTTGTTCATCAAAAGACAGTTTAAAAATGAATGGGTTCTCTCTCTCTCTCTCTCTCTCTCTCTCTCTCTCTCTCTCTCTCTCTCTCTCTCTCTCTCTCTCCTCCCCCTTCTGTGTGTGTGTATGTGTATGTGTGTGTACATGTGTCTCTTTCTCTCTTCACCTCCTTCAATCCCTCTGTCCCTGAGCTGATTAATAAATAAACAAATAAAAATAGACAAGTCAAAGACTGGAAGACAAATATTTACAAAACAAATTTCTGACAAAGGACTTGTGTCTTTTATATATAAAGAACTATATCAAAAATTTTTTAAAAGTTAACTGGTCAAAAGAAGTAAATACACATTTCATAAAATATAAAAATGTCCAATAAACTATGAAAAAAAGTATAACATCACTAGTTGTCAGAAAAATGTGAATTAAAATCACAGTTGGCTTCCACCACAAATAATTAGCATATTTCAATTTAAAAGATTGACAACACTAAATGTTGGAGAAGATGTGGAGCAACAAGAATGCTCATATATCACTGGTGAGAATGAAAAATGGTATAACTACTTTGCAAAAAGTTCGGTAATTTTTTTAAAGAATAAATATATAACAACCCTTTGACCCAGCAAATCTACTGCTAGTTATACCCAAGATAAATGAAACACATGGAGAAAAATATTTACACTGGAGGACAGATTTTTAAAATGTGGTATATTCATTGGATTGAACATGACTCAGCAGTAAAAAATAAGTAGTCACTGTTACATACAAAAATATAGATGAATGTATAGTATGAAAAAAGTATGCTGAACAAAATAAGACAAAGATAAAAACATCCCTAATGTATTATTCCATTTATATAAAGTTGTAGGATAGACAACATAAACCTACTGTGAAAAAAGTATGAACAGTGGTTACCTGGGAGCAAGGGAGGCAGGAATTACTAACTGGGAAAGGACTCAAAGAAATTTTCTAGGTGATATAAATTTCTATAACTTGAGAGAGGTGTGAGGACATGGATATATTTATTTGTCAAAACTGCACAGCCAGGTTTTTTATTTTTCAGTGTAAAAAAAAATACACACACACACACACATACACATATTTTTAAGACAGGGTCTCCATAATTCCAGCTCACCACAGCCTTGACCTCCTGGGCTCAGATAATCTCCTGCCTCAGCCTCCCAAGTAGTTGTGACTACAGGTATATGTCACTGCATTTGGCTAATTTTTATATTTTTTTATAGACACAAGTTCTCCTTATGTTGCCCAGACTGGTCTTGAACTCCCGGGCTCAAGTGATTCTCCCGTCTCAGTCTCCCAAAGTTCTGGGACTAAAGGCATGAGACACTATCCCCAGCCTAATATATGTAATTTTTACCTTACCAAAAGCAGTGAAAAAATAAGGTAAGCAGAAGTATAGAAAAAGCAAGCACATCAGAACATTGATAATTAGGAACCTAAGTGTTGTGTACATGGGAGTTCATTGTACCATCCATTTACTTTGTATGAATTTGAAATTTTCCATAATTAAAAAAAATTGAGGGGATTAAAAAAGAGCAAAATAAAATCACAAATACGTGTGTATGTTTTGACACGTATACATGCACACGTATATATAAAATGATACTACCAATCTACTACCTGTAGAGATGATGTATAAAATCTACCCTGACATGACCTGGTCCTGCCTAACATTTTAGCTCTATGTTTTTGCCAGGGATGTTCTCTTCCACCCCATTTAACCTTCTTCTCCACCCTCCCCATTTCTCCTTGACAGTGTGGCAGACTGCAAATATGACCAAAATTTTCTCCTTCAAGGTAGTCACTGACCTTGCAATGCAACTTTACAGCTTCTTTCATCAAGGGGTGAAGTCTATTTCCCCATCCCTTGAATCTGGACTGAATTTGTGTCTTGCTTTGGCTAAGAGAATTATGAGATCATCCTGGATTAAAGTAAACTGTAAATCCAGTGATGTGTATCCTTCTGAGAGACAGAAAAGGAGACAACAGAAAGGAAACTCAGAAGGGAAAGCCATGTGAAAACCAAAGCACTTATTGGAGTGATGAGTCTCCAAGTCAAGGAACACCAAGGGTTGCCAGCAGCTCCCAAAAGCTAAGAGAGAGGCATGAAACAGACTCTCTCTGAGAGGCTCCCAGGGGAACAAGCCCTGTTGACACCTTGATTTTAGACTTCTATCCTCTATAGCTATAAGAGAATAAATTTCTGTTGTTTTAAGTCACCAAGTTTGTTATAATTTGTTACAGCAACCCCAGAAAACCAATACACCAACCAAAAGCAGAAAAATCATCTAAGTCCAGCCCAAAATTAACAACCCACAGAATCATGATCTAAATAAATAGCTGTTGTAAGCTACTAAGTTTTGAGATGATTTGTTACACAGTAAAGCTAATTGACACAATCACTCCAGCAAATGCCTACTCCTCTTTTAAAAACTATCCTATTCAAAGGCAAAAAAAGACCATCTCTAACTTTCTAACCTTACTATATCCACAAAATAATGTTTCTATAATAGCATCTATAAAATGTTGTTGCTTTTTTTTTTTTTTACACATTTGTCACCTTTGACCAAGCTATAAACTCCCCAAGGGGAAGGATTATGTGAGGTTGAACTTATAACTGTCAATGCCAGACACAATGGCTTTATCCACGTGAAATTTTCTTTAAAGATAAAATGTATCTGTATCTATTATACTTATTTATGAGCAAATACAAAAACACTACAAGATTTCACATACCAATCAATAACTATAGACTAACAAGTAAGTGTAGATCTCTTTAATTGTTCATAATAGTTCAAAGGAACCCTTGAAATCAATATAAAAAATAACCAACTTTATTTACTGTTATCTAATATCCCTTTCTTATTTCTTCTAATCATCAAATAATATGGTAATGCCAAAATACTATGCAGATGGTAGCTCTAATCTGGCACTGAGCCTTGAATGTATAAATGCCAAGAAAGCTAGTATACAAATATATTCTCTCCTGAGAAAAAGAAGGTTTATTTTTCTAGGTAGTCTTGGGTTTTTTGGTTTTTATTTGAGGTCAAATAAAAGTGTGAACTATTTTATTTTATGTTATGTTATATTATTTTATGATGTAGGGTAAAATTCAGGATTAGGTACGCAAGTGGTTGTCATACAGGCGAAGTTTGGCTCTCCCACTGATCCTCACTTCATCTGGTTTGGGATCAGGTACGCTTATTGATGTTATGTGCTCCCCCATTCCTGGCAGTGTCCCATGACTGCCAGGGTCTCACAGTGTTGCCTAAACTGGAGAGTAGTGGCACAATAATAGCTCACTGTAACCTTGAACTCCTGGGTTCAAGCAATCCTCTGGCTTTAGCCTCCCAAATAGCTAGGACTATAAGCAAACACCACCATGTCCAGCATTTTTTTTTTTTTTTTTTTGTAGAGACAGGGTCTTGCTATGTTGCCCAGGCTGGCCTCAAATTTCTAGCCTCATGCAATACTTCCACCTTAGCCTCCCAAAATGCTGGGATTATAGGCATGAGCTATCATGTACAGCCAAAAGTTCATTTTTCTAAAGTGGAAGTTCAAGGCAATGAATCATGCCATAAAGAAATGTAGATATTGGAGTCCTTACCTGATGCATAAAAGAAGACATGATCCAGGCCAAAAGTTTTCCAATATATTAACCCTTAACTGGAAATAAGACAGGCATTTAACAAATTACCTGCATATTTTTAGCAATTATGTATTGAGAAGTTACTTTTGCAGTTTTTATAAATAACTATACCTTGTTGGTTCTTTCCTATACAACCAGTTCTCAAGTAACACTTCATATCAATAGCCATTTCTAAATACAAAAACCTGGGAGCCAGGAAGAATCAGCCTTAGAATCTAAGTTTCCTGGTTCATAGTGATGTATGTTTTGCTCACCATTCCATGCCAACTTCTCAAGAATAGAACATTTAAAACAATTTTTTAAGGGGTGCAATTTGAGGTTTATGTAAATGGCTTTCAGTTATTATTGCTATTAACCATTAGCCTCAATAATCAAGAGCTAGATTGTTTAATGGGAGCTACACAGTCATTAGAATGCCCAAGAAAAGGACAAGTAAAATAAGGGAGCCAAGGCCAGCTTCCAAATATATCAAAAAAGTAAGAACTCGGCAAAAAAGAAGTTGCCACAGCAAATTGCAGAAATTACACAGGTTATAATAGGGAGACAGAACAAAATACCTTTTGTAGTAAAGAAATGTCTAAGCATCAAGAACTCAGAGGCTAGCCTGTTTTTTTAAACTAACACTTATTAGACATATTAGAAAGTCAACATAAAACTACTAAATCTAATTATGTTCACAGACTAAACAAGTAAATTGCTAACCAAAGAAAAGAAAATGATATAACTTTTAGACATGTCTATTTTGTATTTTAGAAGCAAAATATGTTTATAAGGATTTGACTCAACTATAACTTCTTTCATTATTGAAAAATATTTATTTAACACCTACTATGTTCAGGCACAATTCTAGAGGCTAAAGACAGGCATGTTTCACTGGTCATTTCCCTCAAACTTATAGTGAGTCACACAGATACATAAGCCAGGGTAACTATAGAAACAAAGAGGAAGATCATCAAAACCAGAGATTGGGGGTGAGAATGCTTCCTAGAAGAAATGACATAAGCAGGAACTGGATAAGAGAAGGAAGAGGGCATTTCAGCAAAGCGTTCTCCATGAAGATCCAATGGAAGAGAAAATACATTTCCTCAGTCCACCTCAATCTCTAGATGTTATTTGGAAGTATTGGTCATGTCCCTCCCATTCACTCATTCAATAAGCATTCACTGTGAAGCTGCATGATGTTGTGTTAGAAAATATTTTTAGAGTAACAGCGTATTGCATATCATCATGTCATAATGTATGACTCATTTCCAGTCGCTAAGGAAGACAGATACCTATATCCTACTCTAGCTAATGCGAGACACTATGTGTTAAAAGTAATATCATGGATGAACAAAGTTCAGTCATAACATAGAAAAGAACATTATACAATGTTCATCTTGTAAAACCAAGAAAATCTTCATGGAGGATTTGAAAAATAAATCAAATGTAGCCAAAAAGAGATGGAATGAGGAAAGGTATTTCAGGTGGAAAAGCAGCAGGAGTGGAGGGTTAGAGGTACACATTGTATGTCATTGCAAGTACAATACGGCTAAACCACTGCTTTGAAAAAGAATAAATTCAGGAAAAATGCAAATGTTTCTTAACTACACTATTTCTCTTTCCTAATTAAAAGTTTTCTTTTTTAACCCACCAACAGTATAAAAGTGTTTAAAACAGTTTTTAATATGCCTCATGGGGGAAAGTATATTTCTTACAATTTAGATTAACATCCCACTGCACAAAAGAATGTCAGTGGTAAAAAGTACTGGCAACTACTTTTAAGCCAGTAAAATGTTGATATAGAGACATTTCTGAGAAAAATCAAGGCAGGTTTCTAAAAGCATGGTGAGTATGTGAGGAGAACATATACAGTGAGAATGGAAATACTGGAGAATATATGTAAGGAGAATATACGAAGTGAGAGTGGGTATGTGAGGAGAATATGTGAACTGGGCATAGGTATGTGAGGAGAATATATGGAGTGAGGGTGGATATGTGAGGAGAATATATGGTGGGCATGTGAGGAGAATATACAGAGTGAGAGTGTGTATGTGAGAAGAATATATGGAGTAAGAGTGGGTATGTAAGGAGAATATATGGAGTGAGAGTGGGTATGTGAGAATATATGGTAAGTATGTGAGGAAAATGTATGGTGTGAATGTGAGGAGAATACATTCTTACACTCCGTATGTAAGACGAATATATGGGGTAAGAGTAGGTGTACTAGGAGAATATACAGAGGGAGAGTGGGTATGTGAGGAGTATATATGGTAAGTATGTGAGGAGTATATACGGTATGTAAGGAGACTATATGGAGTGAGAATGAGTATGTGAAGAGAATATACAGAGTGAGAGTGGGTATTTGAGAAGGATACATGGAGTAAAAATTTGGCAAATGCCAATGGACCAGACTAGGACATATCTTGAATGCTGTGAGCACTCACTCTCTTTAAGCAAGGCAGGAACACAATATGATAGTATTTTAGAAATGAGACCTTCTTGAAAATGCAAATCTAATCCCACGTGCCCTTGAGTAAAAACCTCCAGTGGTTTTCTATTTCAAAATCAAAATCCTTTGAACAGTTGTGATCAGGCCCCTGGCTTGTCTCACCTATATATATATATATTTTTTTTTTTTAGTTGCAGTCTCACTCTGTCACTCAGGCAGGAGTGTAGCGGCACCCTCATGGCCACAGCAGTCTCAACCTGCTGGGCTCAGTTGATCCTTCCACCTCAGCCTTCCAGGTAGCTGGAACCACAGGCGAGTGCTACCATACCCAGCTAATTTTTTGACTTATTGTAGAGACAAGGCCTCACCAAGTTGCCCAGGCTGGTCTCAAACCCCTGGACTCAGGCAATCTTCTCGCCTCAGCCTCCCAAAGTGTTGGGATTACAGGCTTGAGCCACTGCGCCCTGCCCTTCTTCCCATTTTTTAAAATGGTCATCCTCCATGCTCCTTTGGCACTTGGTATGCTCTTCCTCACCTCCTCGATAAAAAGGACCTTTTCCAGTTTAGGCATACTCAGTCTTCAGATCTCAATGCAAATCTCAGAAAAATTTCCCATGACTTCATATTCTAGGTCAAGTCCCCTGTTATCTGCTCCCAAAGCATGAAATACTATTTCACCATACTATTTCTCACTATTGGAATGACATATTTATTTGTGCAATTATGTATTTAATCTTGGTATCCCCAACTACAAGTTCCATTAATTCAGTGACTATGACTGTTTTGCTCATGAATATATACCCAGAACCTAGCACAGTACCTGGCATGAGAAGGAGGTTAAATAAACACTGGGTGAACTAATTAAATTTAAAAAGCCAAGTAAGCCTGATATGGGGGCTGTCTCATTATAGGATATTTAGCAGCATTGCTGATCTTTACCCAACAAATACATAAAACAATCCTCCCTGCTCCAGTTATGACAACCAAAAACATCTCCAGGTATTACTAAATATTCCCTAGGGGGACAAAGTCCCACTGAGTTAAGAACCACTGAGCCAGTATAACCATATATCTTGGTTTGCACAGGACATCCCTGATCATTCCTGTTATCCTGGTAAAATTATTAACAGAACCCCTTTCATTCTCAGAAACATCCCAGCTTGGATAAGAATTATATTGTCATTCTACCCATGTCCCATCTGGACGTATCTTTATGGGTTTCTTGTCCAGAGCTATTGACTATGGTTTTGCTTCCAACATAACAGAAATTACAACATTAACATTATTTGCAACACGTGTTTTTTTGTTTTTTTTTTAAACCTACATAGTAGGCTTTGGAACAGTATAATAACAAGGAGCAGAAGAAACATGTCAGAGACAGAATGAATAATACTTACATAATGATGATCAATTAAATGTGGAACAAAAGGATAATCAAATAAGATTTGGGCAGTGAGAGCTGAATATGAAGCCATCTATCAAGACTAGATATACTGCTCTACCAAAAAGACACCTGCACTCACATGTTTAATTGCTGCGCTATTCACAATAGAAAAACACGGAACCAACCCAGATGCCCACTGAAAGTGGACTGGGTAAAGAAAATTTGGTACATATACACAATGGAATATTATGTAGTCATAAAGAACAAAAATCATGGCCTTTGCAGCAACATGTATGCAGATGAAGACCATCATACTACATGAACTATCACAGAAACAAAGAACTGAATACCACATGTTCTCACTAATAAGTGGGCCCTGATCTCTGGTCACACAAGCACAAGGGTGTGATTGGCAGACACTGGACACTACTGGGGAGGGAGGGGGACACATGGCAACATACTGGGTACCTGGTCCATTATCACAGGGAGACAGAGCTAGCTAGAAGCTCAAAGTTCATCTGTATGCAACTTACTTATGCAGTAAATCCTCACTTGTACCCCACAACTCTAAAATTAAAAAAAAAAAAGATTAGCTATTCTACAGGAGGAGGGGTAGATTTTGTGGGGTGAAGGAGAAGATGAAGACAGCAAGCCTGGATTTTGAGGCACCTCCTCAATACTGAGGTGCTACCCACCAGACACTTGGAAACACAGGTCATACAAACATACAGATTTTTGCTGTGGCAGACTCTGCTTCTTCAGCTCCAGTGCCACTGGACTTGTCTTACTTCTCTAACTCTTTTGCATTTCTTCAAGGGCTCTTCTTCCTACCTTCTAATTATGAGTACCTCAAAACACTCTACTCACTTCTTCCCATTCTCTATGAACTCTCTGAGCATGCAATGCTGTTTTAGCTATTACCTCTGTGCTGACAATTGCCAGTCTAACCTCTTGCCTGTAAACTCCAACACCACGTGGCCAGATCACTTCTGAGTATTTCCACTTGAATTATATTGACTTGCATGAGTATGAGTCTTTCCAGTTTAAAAAGGACTTTAACACACATTTATTTTCATCTGTGTACCTCAGTCACCTTAAATTCAACAGGCTTAAAACTAAACTTTTCTTTCTCAGAAATCTGGTCCCTTTTCCTACCTTCTCATCTCTTTCAATATCACTACAATTAACCTATCACTCGTATTCCAAAGAACAGCCATAATTCTTTGTCTGCACCAGGTTCCTATGTAAAAACAGTCACCAAATCAATTAACCTACTTGCCTGAGTTTCCTCACTTGCAAAATGAAGCAGCTATATCACATCATCTAATGTTCATTCTAGCTTGAAAGTGTGATGATTTTAAGGATTGGAAATTCTTAAATTCATTCACCACAATCATTAGTCTAGACTAATGATTCTCAATCCTAGCAGCATGTAAAATCACCTAGGAATCTTCTTAAAAATACATATACCTTCTTAAAGATACCTCCTGAGATCCAGGCATCAGTGTTATTTAAAAAAAACCCTGCCCCAGTGATTCCAATGTCACCAAGACTGAGAACCATGGGTCTAAGCCTTCAGTATTGTCACCTACATTTTGTAGAGGTGGAAACTCAGGCTCAGAGAAGTGACAAGATTGGCTCAAGATTGTGTAACTAGTAAATAAACTAAGCTCCCTCTGATTCCAAAGTCCATACTCATTCCACTGTGTCAAAAAACAACTGGTGCTTAAACACACAATATATACCAATTGCTGTAAAGTTTGCTTTTATGTTGCTTTAAAAATGCTTCATTTTCCTCCACATGTGTATGGTTGGTATCTCCTAACAGGCCATAAATCAAAGATGGAGTCTTCTCATTTCCCCCATAGAAACTATGGCAGAAAAGAAGTACAAAGTCTATTTTTAAAATGCCTTTCATAAAATAATGATGTGGGTTTGCATTTTCAAAATTCTAAGGAGAGATCTATTCATCTCCTGAAAACTCCCATAATAATTTAGGTATACTGCCAACTGATTGAGATGGAGAATCATTATGGTACAACGTTTAGGAAAAAAGGACAATTTTAGGTGCAGACTTGTGATGAATGTTACTTTTCTATAGCTCTATAAACACAAGCTGCCAAATGTTAGACCTTTAGTGAATAACTAGATCTTTTGATTACATATCATAGCAATGATGTCTTCATACAATCCAGTTAAAACAATTTGACAAATTCACTGATGTCTATTTTCTCACCTACTTTACTCCTGTCTGAAAGCTTAGGCTAATCATGACAAATCAACCGCTAAATTTGCTTTCAAAATTCCCTTTGGGCAGTCTATCCCTTAATTCTGACCACATTTTCTTCTATAAAGAGACCAGCTCTGTGATGAACTGTGTCCTCCAAATCCAGTCCTTCCTAACTTGATTCCATGTTTCTCAGTAGATGCTACACCCTCTCTTGCTATGTTTCCCACTAACGTGGTCTTTGCAGATAATCAACTAGTTTGCCTCAGCTGCTTAGAATACCATCTTTCATACCTGCCTTTTACCAGTCAGAAGATGCCATTTATTGACTTATACACCTTCTGTCCCAACTGGCTATGCACACACACTCCAAGGAACATATGGCACTTCATTCCCACCTAGTTTTTGACTTATTTGTCATTAAGTGATTGAGACCATTTTGCAAAGCTGCTGACAATATCTAGCAATTGGTTTGTTTTAAAACCACATTTTTAAAGATTAAGAAGTGACAATATTGTAACAAAATACAATACAATTGAATAAGATCAAATGGTTTAATTACAGCACAATTCTGTCTCTATGAGTTCCATATCTGTGAATTCAACCAACCATGGATTGAAAATATTTTTTAAAAAAGAATGTTTGCATCTGTACTCAATATGTAAAGACTTTTTTCCTTGTTGTTATGCCCTACACAATACATTATAACAGCTATTTACATAGAATTTACATTACATTGAGTATTTTAAGTAATCTAGAGATGATTTAAAGAATGCAGGAAGATATACATAGGATATATGCAAATACTATTCCATTTTATATAAGGGGCTTGAGTATCCATGGTTTCTGCAGGAGTTCCTGAAACCAATCCCTTGTGGATACCACAGTATGATTGTTTACATAAAAATGCAATAGCTAATGGAAAAATTGTACTCCTAAACTGGACAGTCAATTTTTAAAACACATTTCATTGCTAATAAGGATTTTTTAAAAATTCTAGATGGCTTATGATAAACCATCATTAGTAACAGATCACACAAAGCACATTCTCTTCAAAGTGAAAAATAAAAACTATCTTTCTTTATGGTTACTAATTATTTCTGCTACTATTGCCACAGGCTGTAAATTTCCCTTTAGATTCAAATAACTTCAGAATGTTGCCGTCACTTAAAATCCAGTAAGCACAGATCACAAGAAGATTTTAAAACTCCTACTTTTCTTATTGTATGTACACAGCTAAGTGATACTTTAAAGACATATATAAGTTATAAGTTCAAAGTTGAAAATTATACTATATAGCATTTACCAATTACTTGTTATTCAAATTGCTTTGTGTTCTTGTTTTTTTTTTTTTAATTATGAGATTTAAGACAATAGTCTTGCATTTAGCAGCTTTTCGGAAAGATTCCTTACAGATACTGCACACATGCAATGTCCCTGCAAATATCATTATTTCCATTCAAGAGATTGTTTATAGAATTTGTTATTTCAATTACTTGCCAACATATTTTATTCTGTGCTATTTCTAATGTCTATCATGCTACAGTCACAGGAATACTAAATTCGAAGGGGCATTTCAATGCTTAAAATATGAAACAACTTACTCTGGTATCTAAAATAACCTAACTGCAAAAGTAACTCCTACACACATGTGGTAATAATTTGCAAAAACTATCTTTTATTGGATTCTAGGTAATAACAATGGCATATGCTTTTTGTACATCTACTCTTACAAAACAAATTTTTCACAACATAACCTTTCAAGAAACCAAAATGCTTCAGATACTTTCCATTATGCAGTATCAATCCAATAACTCAAATATCTAGCTTACAGAATTTAGAACACAAACTTTTTCAGATACTATCAAAAGAAAAACAGTTCATCATTTTTATTCCAATACAGTTTAGTAATTCTAAAAAGACACATTTTAAATCATAAAACTTCTTGTTTTCCTTTTTCTACTTTTTTTCATCCTAACAGGATTGAGTATGGGAGACTTTATTGATGCTAATAGAAAATGAATTTGGCGTAAGGAAGGAAAAATCTCTCTATCGATAGATTAGACAGACAGAAGATAGACAGATTTTTTTTTTAGTTGGGGTCTCACTCTGTCATCCAAGCCAAAGTGCAGTGAAACAATTGTGGCACCCTGCAGCCTTGAACTTCAAAGCTCCAGCAATCTTCCCACCTCAGCATCCCAAGCAGCTGAGACTACGGATATATGCCACCACATCTGGATAATTTTTTTGTTTTTTGTAGAGATAAGACTCATTATTTCACCCCTGGTCTTGAACTCCTGGTTCAAGCAATTGTGCCACTTCAGCTTCCCAAAGTGCTGGAATTACAAGCATGAGTCACCACACATAGGTAAAAAACATTTCATTAAAGATAGCCTTCATTACAGATGGCATTCATTAGATAAAATAATTTGTCTGTTTACGATAACAATTTCATTACCATGTTCAAGATCCTTAACTTCATATAATGCTTCTAAATTGATATAATGCTTTTCATTAAAAAGTGTCCTTTCCAAATGCATTATTTCATCATGAGTTGACGTAGACAAAGGAGAATGCTAACAAGTATATACTTTATTAAGCAATAAGATCCTTCCTGACATTCTCGATAAAAGGGGTGAAGGAATCCACCTATCTTCACTTCTCCTACTTTCCTGGCACAGAAAAGAGAAAAAAAGGAACTTTTTTACCTAAAGTTTTAAACTTTCCACCCTTCTTGACTGATTTCCTGCACTACTATCATTCTTCAGTTAAGAAGCAATGGTAAGAAGGACTATATAAAAGTACCTAAAAGAGGAATCTGTTACCTCACATTAACTAACTCTCATTATCCATTGCTTTTTTAATCATTTTATTTTTAAAATAACAATTTAATACCCCAACATTTTTATTCTCTTAAAACAAGTGCTTTAGAAATAAGCAAGTTGTAAATAAATTCATAACCTTAAGCCTATCACAGTAAAATTACCAAAAATCAAAGACAGAAAAATCTTCCAAGCAACCAGAAAAGGAAAGACTACCTTCAAAAAAATAAGAAAAACATAGCTAACTTTTCAGTTATATCTATAGAAGCCAGAAGACCAATGGACTGATATTTTCAAAGTGATGAAAGAAAACAACTTCTAATTTAGAATTCTATACCCAGCAAAAATACCCTTCAAAAATTAACGTAAGATAAATAAATACATTCAGACAAAGAAAAACTGAAGGATTAGACTGGGCTCAGTGGCTCAGTCTGTAATCCCAGCACTTTGGGAGGCCAAAACGAGTAGACTGCCTGAGCCCACGGGTTTGAGACCAGCCCAGGCAACTTGGCAAGAACTCGTCTCTACAATAAAAAAAAATTAAAAAATTAGTTGGGCATGGTAGTGCACACCTGTAGTTCCAGCTACTTGGAAGGCTGAGGAGGAAGGATTGCGAAGCCCAGCAAGTCAATGGTAGGGTGGCTGTAAGCTTGCCACTGCACTCCAACCTGGGTAATGGAGTGAGACGCCAACGCAAAAAAAAGAAAAAAGAAAAGAAAAACTGAAGGATTTATTTACCAGTATACTCATACTAAAAGAAACAGTAAGGTATTTTTTAGGCAGAAGAAAAAAATGATCTCCTCAGCTTGAAGATTTAGAAAGGAGGAAGACTAATGAGAAAGGTAAAAATGTGGTTATATATAAATTTATTAAGTGCCAAAAGTTCAGTACTATTTCATGAACCCTTATTATATCTACCTAGAAGAGGGTACTAGTACTACTAGTATTGAGATTGTTATTCCTATTTTATAGAAGAAAACAAAAACAAGGAGAGGCAATCCAAAGTTAATTTTTCCAAAATCCTAAAGATAACGCTGGCAACTGCAAGGAAAGAGTTTTACTTTACATTCCTCCTACTCTTATTAAGAAGACAAAATTAAAAAATTAAAAAGAAGCAGACCAAATGATTAGAAAGAGAAGTAGAAAATTCTGGTTTCATCGATGCTTTGACATTGAGAAGCTATTTTCTCCATAGTGCATCTGTGAACTGGATATCTCCGTTTGCCCAGCAAACTTTCCATCTGTTTCCAATCTGTTCTGTGCCAAAGGAAGCTAACCACTAAATCCAAGGATCCCTTTTCCTCTGGCATCCACCTAAGTTTGGCCAATGAAAAATACTGGCAAACTGAAGAGAGGGAAGAAAGCGGGGTCAGGCATTTTGATGGGTCACTAAGGTTGGTTGTGTCCCTCAACCTAAGGCAACACCTCCTGTCAGATGACCCACTCCTACAGCTACACTTCTCTCATCAGGATCCAATAATGAATCCCTTCTCTTGCCCTTTCAGATATAGGGATGGTAATGATTCCCACTAACACTTAGTGTTAGCACTAAGATGCTACATCATTCCTTGTTAGTGTCTCTTGCACTTACTCTCTCAATTATTCCATTAGAGTACACATCTGTTTGTTGCCAAGACTCTGCTTGCCAGTTTATAACATGGAAGATAGTAAAAACAGAATAGAGATTAAGAGCTCAGATACTAAAATCAGAAACTAGAATTGGATCCCTCCTACAAAACTGTGATCTTAGAAGAGTTTGATAACATCTCTAGGCCTTTTTTACCTCACTGGAAAACAAAATAATAATAGAGCCTACTTCAAAAATGATTGTTTGGTGTGAATTATTTTATATAAACAGCTTAGCCCAGTGCTTAGTACAAAGTAAAGGCTTATCAAATATTAAATTATTACATGTTATCATTAAATAATACTAATATTACTACTATACTGCACAGGTACAGTACAAAATTGACCATATGACTATCTAGGGAGTAAATATACCTATCCCACTCCAGCTTTTTATTTTGATTGCTATTTAATAGATCAAGTTTCATACCAGAAAACCATGTCAAAAGGCAAACTTTTACAATACTCTACTTTGCCTATCACATGATTAAGATGTAACCAATGTGCCTAATTTATCTGTCAATGTAAAAAAGCATCTGTACATTTTCGAAGAGAGCATTAGCACAATAAGTGGTTCTGCACGAGTTCAACATTACTGAAAAAAATAGTGGCATAAATTTGTTCAATCTTATTTCATTTGGCTTAGGGCTAAAGAAAATTTTAACTGGGGCAAATCAAAGCAAATATTTCAGTATACCATATACTTTTATAACTGCCCTGAGCCCCCCCAAAAGAATATATTTGACAGAAATCAAATATATACTTGTGATCAGAATGTTCAAAAATAATAACAGTAATTTGAAGACTAAAACCAAGAACAGATGAAAGAGAAGGCAGACCACCAAAATACAGTACCCATTCTTCAATTTTAATGTTGTGACTGAAAGTTAGCATGCATGCAAATGTGAGTAAAATACAGCCAGCGATACTAAAACTGGGTGCATGATAGCTAGATTGGTTGCATGTCCTTTGGAAAACGACTGCAGCTGCTGCCTGCAGGGTCTGCATAATAACAATATATTTGGCAGTGCTAAACAGATAACCATCTTCCAACTTTTCTCTAAGTGAAAAACAATATCAACAACAATAAAAGACTGCTGATTGCTATTTAAACCACAAACCAAAATATTTCTCCCAGGTTGGCTGTGGTACTGATTCAATAGGTAGAAATGAGAAGCATGACTTGTTCCTTTCTACTGCAACAAGGTTCAGCCTGGCCTCCATGTGGACTGCAATTCAAGTCCTTGATCTGAAAGACCACAACTAGCTGCCTTTCTGAATCAAATCCCTCTAAGAAACACCATTTCCAACACCCTCTGATTTGAACTGTTTAAACTTTATGCAATCCAGCAAACAAAGGAAACAAAAATCAAACTCTGCACACATGGGTACTAAATGATGTTGCTGACTCAGTGGCCCACTACATAATATTCGCCAAGAAGTACCTAACTCTTCCTAGCTTTCCTATCTTGGGCCCAATCTTCTAAGAGAGATATCATTCATAACTATACTTGTGCAAGGAATTAACTCAATAACTATAGTTCTAGGCTAAGTAAAATAATTATCAAAAATGAGCAAATGTACCAAAACTAATAGTGATGTTTGCTATAACATACGTAGTGCCATGTTCCAGGCACTCTTAAAAGTGCTTAACTTATTCATTCCCTATCTACCATAAGTTGGATACTGTTATTAGATCCATTTTACAGAAATTAGTGGGTAGGGGGCTGAGGCACAGAGAATTTAAATACCACATCCAAGGTCTAAGAGTTAATGAGTAATTTAGTAGCCAGTGGACCAATGCCTTCTGCTTTAATCTTTATAACATCCCAGCACCAAAAACATGGCTTTTAAAAATATTCCTGAACCATGATATTACTGAACTGACTAAGGTGCTGCTATAGCTCTCATCTTTCCTCTCTCTTCTATTTATTCCCAAATTAATAATTCAAAGTCTAGATTTACAAACAAGTAAAACAGCCTATTTCTCCTTAAAAAGAGAAGCCTGTAATGAAATTTCTACCCAATGAAAAGATTCACTATCATAAAACTGTAGAGGATTGAGAAACTGCCTTTGATAACTATTTATAAGGTACATAATTATTTAAGAAGTTTTCAATAGGTTGATAATATTTGGCTCTAACAAGGTTAATTATGTCCTATGTTCAATTTTTAAAGAAAAGCATCTTTTCATGATTCTGAATATATTGTTTACCAGCCTAATTTAGAACTACTATCAAATATCTGCTTTTAGCTTTTTCCATTCCTAAACAGAATATAGCCAACTAACTGCCAGGAGTCAACTGCATTGGTAATATGGCAAAATACATTTTTTTGTTGTCCACTCCACAAAAAGGTGGGAAGTATGTGCCTAATAAAGTTTTATTCCTTCTTGCTTCTCTGCTTCTTGATTCCTCCACTGCTTCAGATTAATATATCTGAAGTCAAAAGTATCTAATTGTAATTGGCAAAATGTATCCACCGGTTTTAGATTCTAAAATCTATAAACCAAGTTACTTCCTATTAAAGACAGATCAATAGTTACAATTTCTTAGAAAAATGTCTCTTTATATTCTTTAGTAATACAGAAACTTATTTTGCCTTTACAATACATACCATACAATATGTTCTGTAGCAATTGTTTTATGTATGGAGAACAATAGTATTTATTAAATACACTTTCTCTCCAAAACAAAGCTGATGTCTACTCAGGAAGGTAAGTTCGTTCATAGGAGCAAGCATGTAGAGAAAAATCTACCATCCGAGATATCCGCTGAATTTTTAAATAATTCACAACAGGTCATCTCCTGGAGTCATAAGTTTTTCATTTCTACATGTTCTTTTACTCTGGCTTGTTTTCTAAGGCCTACATCCCAGAAACTCAGAATGTTTCCCCTTTCATGTCAACAATGACTCTTTTAAAGGTCTTTTCTATATCAGAGACAGAAATATATTTCCACTGAAATCTTCTTTTTTATTCTGCAACTCTTGAAGATAACCAGGCACAGAAAGACAAAAACTTTCCTTTGAAGAATAAATGTTACTGGCACTTGGTCCTTTTTCTTCTTTTTTTCCTTTCTGTTGTTTGTAACAAAAGTACTAAACCCTAAGATTCAAGACACACTATTGAATTCTATCTGGTTTCCTATCCTAAACAAACCACAATTGGAGGTACCAAATTAATTCTGAACAAATTAGCTTCGGGGCACCTACAGGGGGGCCATCTTCACATACCAAGAGTGTTTATTCACCTAGTTGAAAAGGAATGAAGGTCTAAGAAGTCAAAGGTTAGTCAATGAAAGAGAAAAATGGAGTAGAATCTCTCAAGATGACAAAAGAAAGTAATGAACCCTACAAGTGTTTTCCCTGGCTAGCTGAGAGAACTACTTAGTTTGGATCAGAGGTCTAATTTAAGTAGGAGTTCAAGCTTGCTTTTTTAGGTTACAACAACCCCAATAAAGCAGGTGACCATTCCCTAACTTAAAAAATTTCCAAATTACAAACCCAAAATGAAAGCATGCCAAATAATGCAATTTGTAAATATAAAATAATTGTGTCAAATTAACTGGGTGTCAAGGTTATTCATAATATCAATAAAATTTTACCAAAATATGATCAAATGCCACAAATTAAATTATAATAATTTTATAATATTTTCCATAGAGCTATAACTTAAAATTACTAACCAATTCCAAGATATGTTCAGAAAACTACTAACAAGAGTCATTAATGAACAAAAAAATCCAGTTATAATATTTTCTGAACTATTTTGTCAATAGTCTGGATTAAACAATTTGTCAATATAGTGATTAAATCATGTTGCAATACAGTTTCAAATAAACTGTCCTTGATTTATCTGCTTACTATAGTCATGTTTTAAATTTGCACATTTTTTCTTCAATAGCAGTGTTTCTGAATTGGAAAATTACTCCATTCCAATATATTATGGGGCTATGCTTTGTTTTTTTTAATTCCACAAACTAAAATCATAACAGACAACTTATTTTAGGTTACATGCACCATAGAAAAAAATTTGTAAAATTTAATAAAGATGGGGAAAAATGAAAATATAATTAAAGAATGAAAAGAGAACTAAAGTTCAAGATTTATGTATCACATAAAATTCTAGCCTCTTTAAAAAAATTATTTCTTAATTTTTACCACGATATTGCTTCTTCAAAGAGTTTAAAAAATAACTATAGTCTGTAGAGTTTTTGAGCTTCTTTTTTTTTCCAGTCAATGCCTCACTCTGTTGCCCAGGCTGGAGTGCAGTGGCATGCTCATGGCCACCACAGCCTTAACCTTTGGGCTCAGGCGATCCTTCTGCCTCAGCCTTCCAAGTAGCTGAAAATACAGGCATGAGCCACAACACCTGGTTACTTTTTTTTTTTAATTGTAGAGACAAGGTCTTGCCAAGGTGCCCAGGATGGTCTGCAATTCTCTCGCCTCTGCCTCCCAAAGTGCTAGGATTACAGGCATGAGCCACTGCGCCCAGCCTTGAGGTTCAATTTTCAAAATGCTTTTCAGGAATTTCCCATTTCAAATTTAAAATAAAATACTGAAGCTTGCATATGAATAATTAAGAGAAAGACACAGGACAAAAATATCAGTAAATTCTCTATTATGGTTTAAAAATTTTACTCTTAAACATCAATTGCAATTCATATCTCTCTCCTTCTCTAACATTATAAATAGGCAAAACCAAATTCTTGTTAATTTCTGCTCCTATAAATCTGATTTTAAACCCAACATCATTTAAGTACAATTTCTAACACTGCTTGCCTTAAAGGTGGAAATCTGTAAAGTTATATATCTCAGTATATCCTTTAGTCAACAACTATTAATAAATCCCAGGTGTTCAATATACCCACTAAGGTGGTACAAACTGAATAAAAGCTCCTAAATAAAATATCTAAATAAAAGATCATATTGAGCTCATTCTAACAGTAAACATACTAAACTACTTTCAACTACAGCAAGTTCTACTTAGGAAATAGTCAAGAGACTATTTTAAAAAGCATTAGGCAAAATGAATTTTAAAAAATCACTTGCAATGAAGCACAGAATATCACAGCATAGCTTAATTTTTATTGTGTCAGTTTACATAGATGAACACTAAAAGCAGCCATTTGACTTTCTAGATGAATTGGTCATTACCTAGAAAATCAAATTTGGCTTCATGAATATAAATTCACTTTTAATGTTGATTATGTTTAGACTTTTTAATATACAAGCATGACTATGATTGTATAAAAGCTTCTAAATGTGATTTATTAAGTAAGAACTCAACTCTAGAGCATCAGATTAAAGATTGACATTTAAAGTTCGGGTATCCAGTAGCTAAAAGGGTTAGCAACATTACCAAAAGGGAGAAGGCAGACATTGCCTATTAATAATGCCCACTGTCTTAAACCAACAGTCACTTCTGACCAAAGCCCCTCCTCCCTCTACTCTTCTTCAACAGGGGAAGAAAGATAGATACATACATACATACATACATACATACATACATAAGCAAGTACACAGACAGACAAGCAGATAATAGATATATGACAGATAAATAAAAGTGTGGGAGGGGTGCAGGGAGAGTTTGTTGCTGTTAATAGAAGTAAACATTTCTAAATGAAAAGATATCTTGAAGTAATTTTATTGCCATAACTAACCAGATCAAAGCTAAAGAACATCACATAATACAAAATAAATTGCTTACTTATAGTAGCTCCTAAGAAAGTATATGTTAAACTAAGATTCTCAGTGCTGTGTTTCTGTGCTTTCAATTCAGAGGTTCTTTCTAGACAACTCTGAAAGAAAGGGAGAAAAAGTTTTGAAACACCCCACATTAGAGCAATAAGCTTGTGTTCCACTGAGAAATGAAGTAACACAAAAGTATTTCTAGCAGTCACACTAAAGTCACACATAAATTTTATGTAGATCTTTACATATAAAAAAAATTAAGTATCTCAGAAGAAGAAGGTGATGAAATAAATAAGTATAAAATGAAGAACAAAAAGGATATGGAGGAGAAATGAAGCATATTACTCATTAATAATTATAGTATTAAAAGTATATGAATCTCTGTGCCCCAATGGTTTGTCAAAATAGGTTATATTTATTGATTAAATGAGACACACTGATATTTCGACACACCGAAAAGGGAAAATGGAAAGTAACCATAGATAACACACTGCATGTGGTATCATATATCCTAAAAGATACTTAGTTTTATTATAAAATTTTTATCTTGGCTGGGCACAATAGCTCACGCCTATGATCCCAGCACTTTCAGATGCCAAAAAGGGGATGCTGCTTGAGCTTGGACTTCAAGACCAGCCTAGACAGCATAGCAAGACCTCATGTCCACAAAAACATCAAAAAATTAGCTGGTCATAGCGGTACATGGCTGTAGTCCCAGCTGCTCAGGAGGCAGAGGCTGAAGAATCACCAGAACCCAGGAGATCAAGGCCACAATGAACCATAATTGTGTCACTGCACTCCATCCTGGGCAACAGAATGAGACTCCAATCCCCCCCAAAAAAATTTTGTACTGACACTTTTTCCTAGATAACTTGATGTGACCTTAAGAAATAACATTCCAATAAAAACAACAAAGACAATATTATAAGGTATGAAGTTGTTCAGTGTCTAGGTATAAATCTATTTGTACTCTGACCTGTGTTATTATTCTCTGCTCTTTTGACAACTACAGATCCGTTTTTTTGTCTATGAGTCCTCTGCTAGTCTATTTCATCATTAAAATTCTGAGGGTCTTCCTAAAGAGCATCAGGGTACTAAATAATTTTAATATCAATTGTCCTTGTTATACTCCCTTCTATTTTCACATTCATATAATAGCATATTTCAAGTGGCTAGTGAAGACATGTATGTATCCAAGTTTGATAAAAATATATTTTCATGTAAGATATATAAACGAAAGAAATTTTAACATAGCCATTTAGAAGATAACCAAATTTGCTTTACTGCAAGTGGTATAAAAAATTTTGCAGAAAAAAAAACACTTGAACTTATGACTGCTCACATAAAATAAAACCAGTGCCAATGAAAACAAAATCCTTTTGAAATATCTTTCTACAATTTAAAGTAACAGTGTAGGCATACATATTAGCATAGTAAATATTAATATTGCATATAATAAATTCAGATTGAAGATGTG
The DNA here is from genome assembly GCA_963574415.1 of Tarsius wallacei. Classification (NCBI taxonomy): domain Eukaryota; kingdom Metazoa; phylum Chordata; class Mammalia; order Primates; family Tarsiidae; genus Tarsius; species Tarsius wallacei. The sequence continues at coordinate 79,124 of CAUYQG010182569.1, forward strand.
GCCTTTACCAAATATGTATCTAAAACTCTTCATGAGATATTCCTCTATGTCTGACAGAATAAAAAAGGTTAGTAAAATGTTTGACCTGAACAAACAAATGGTGAAGAGATTAGTGAAGGAATGGTCTGAAAACAAGTGAGTGAGTTCCAAGAAGAGTTCCACAAATAAATCCCTATCATCCACAAAAGACAAGACAGTATTACCAAAACTAAATTAAGTTCCTACAAAATTGAAAACCCTTGTTTTAGGCCATAGTTTGAACCTACTTCTGCAACAAATGCTACTTGGTCAAAAAAAATTTTAAGTAGCCAAACTAAATGCCCTTTTAATTTTCTATAGGCAAAGTGCTCAGCCTCTGAAACAGCATGACTTTCACGTTTCTGAGTCACTTGTTTTCACTAATCTCTTCATCATTCATTCACTCATTCATTCATTCAACCAGCATTCACCAAATACCAACTCACTGCCAAGCATGAAGAAACTGAACAACAGTGAAGGAAGAAAACCTCATTCTACTAGCCATTCTCCCAGAGAAAACCTCAGCTGGAGAAAGTAACTCTTCCCAAAGACTTGAAAATGAACTGGCCCTAAAGACTACATGACAGCCATAGAAATAGCCTAAACTGGGAGTTAAAACCTATAAGAATTCCTACTATGTAAGACAAATGCCTTGTGTCCATGTTAAATAGTTTACTTAATAAAACCAATCTAGGCCAGGCTTAGTGGCTCAGCCTGTAATCCCAGCACTTTGGGAGACTGAGGCAAGTGGAATGCCTGAGCCCGCGGGTTCGAGAGCCACCCAGGGAACTTGGCAAGACCTCGTCTCTACAATAAATCAAAAATTAGCTGGGCATGGTAGCACGCGCCTGTAGTTCCAGCTACTTGGAAGGCTGAAACGGAAGGATCGCCGGAGCCCAGCAGGTCGAGGCTGCGGTGGCCAGGAGCGTGCCACTGCACTCCAGTCTGGGCAACAGAGTGAGACTCCAACTCAATAAATAAATAAATAAAACCAATCTAACACAGCTATTCAGTTTATCTTACCTTTAAGAAACTAAACCTTATATTATAGAACTCACTGGGCATCTATGAACTCAATAATTTTTTATGGTCATTTATGGGCTAGCGATATCTGAGTATCACCTGAATGGTTCAAATGGTTTAAGCACAAGATTTGCCAAAACTCAAGGTGCATTAATACATTTTGATATCTATAAAGATAAAATAATACATACCTCTACTTACCATAGGATTTCCTGAACTAAAATGTGATATAGTATTGCAAAATTTTTTCAGAATAAGTATGAATTCTCAGGAGATGAATATAACCTGAAAGATCTTGAAGAAGTACCACAAAAAAGGTAACAACAGTCTTATAAAAGTAACAGAGAATTATTGTTTGATTAGTCTAAGTTGTTTAGCATTTAAACATAAGCACAAGTAACCTAGACAAAAATAATTCTGATTTTGACAACACTTTAATTTTACTTAAAAAGTCTGTTATGGCTGAGGTGAGTGGATTGCCTGAGCCCGCGGGTTCGAGACCCACCCGGGCAACTTGGCGAGCCCTCATCTCTACCATAAATCAAAAAAATTAGCCGGGCGTGGTAGCACGCGCCTGTAGTTCTGGCTGCTTGGAAGGCTGAGGCAGAAGGATCGCCAGAGCCCAGCAGGTCGAGGCTGCGGTGGCCGGGAGCGGCCACTGCACTCCAGTCTGGGCAACAGAGTAAGACTCCAACTCAAAAAAAAAAAAAGTCTGTTATTACACACAACATAATTAAGGAATAGGAAAGAAAAAGAGTTAAGATGAATAATTGATCCAAAATTACCCTAAGGATTGTGACTATTGATTAAGAGTAAAGAGTTCACTATGTAAATTTTATGCTGTTAAACACAAATTTTATTTGATAAAAATATTGAAACAAAAACAAGTAGCATTTGTGAGATCTGAAGTTAGGCAGGCACCAATAAGTAAAAATTATTTTACAGTATTTCATGTTATTTAAAGAAAACTTTATTTTACTCTCACCTTGTTTAACAACTTTTTTATCCTACAAAAATGGTATCTTTATTGAACTGAAATTAGCACAAATAACTAATATTTTTATTTAAAGTAATTTAAGTAGAAAATAGTAATATACATTTTTATTTCTGGCAAAGATATGAGAGTCTGGAAAAAAGAAGGAATAAAAATATATAGTTTAAATGGATCACGTATATATAACTACATTCTCTACTTAAAAAGCAATTCACTTCAATGATACAAAAAGGAATTATTATGTTTAATTCTAAGTCATGAAAAAATTTCTACACCAACTCAAAGAGAAAAATCTTTTCTAATCTTAGAGGACTTCATGCCTGGGCATACTTCTACAAAACCCCTTTGCCACACACACCAAAAAATAAGCAATTTTTTTTTTAAAGAGCAAATCTTTCAACAAACTATAACTTTGACTCTTGCAGTTTTGTTAAAACTTAAAACTTTAAAAGTTCTAAATTTTCCCTTTTTTATATGGTGATGCTTTAGTGACTGCAGTAGTTGTGGTGATGTCAGTTACACTAAAGAACAACAGATAAGTTGGAGGGAAGAATAAAGCATTTCCTACCATCTAGAAGCCTGCAGAAATTGAAAAAGCAGTGAGATAACTTTTTAACTCCATCCCTTCATTACTCCCCATGTGACTGTGTTTTAATTTTTCATATATATCCCCTAAACTTTAAGTACTCTGTATACTATTTCCATAGAAACTATGTTCTAGTTGCTTGTTCACTCATACACTAGCCTAATACTGCATAACACAATCTGGGCATACTTAAGGCTTCAGAAAATAGAAGTTTTTATCTAACTACAGGCCTTAATAGATATATTTAATTGTGCTATCATTAGCAAAGTTTTAGTAAAAGGAAAAAGCAGAATGTTTATATTCCTAATGCTCAAAGTTATTGCAAAAATGATTCCAAAACTCAAATACATTTTTAAAATTTCAAAAATAAAAAAGAAAATGCAAAGTATAGATGGTCCAAATCAGAATAATTTTCCTTCCAAAACACTGTTTTCTTGTTCAATTAATATGAATTATACCTATTCATTTAAAATATGAAGGTAACAAGACAGAACACAATGAGAGAAATTTGCTGTTGGAAAAAATATAAATGAAAGATAAAAGGTATCATTATGAAATGCATATGAAACCAAAAGGTATTTTTTTATTTTATTTTGACTACTAAATTACTAGTGATTTCTAATTGGCAAACCATAACTTTTCCTTTAAATAAAAAGAAAAAGATATAGTTTTCAACAATAGTGTTATTGTTTTTTTTTTTTTTGAAGATGTGGGATACAATTCAGAGTTAGGTATACAAATGTTCATTATGCAGGTACCCTTTCATTTTTCTTTTTTTTTTGAGTTAGAGTCTCACTCTGTCGCCCAGGCTAGAGTTCAGTGACATGCTCACAGCCACTACAGCATCGACCTGCTGGGCTAAGGCGATCCTTCCGCCTCAGCCTTCCAAGTAGCCGGAACTACAGGCATGCGCTACCATACCTGGCTAATTTTTTTATTTATTGTAGAGATGAGGTCTTGCCAATTTACCCAGGCTGTTCTCGAACCTGTGGGCTCTGGCAATCCCCTCATCATGGGCTCCCAAAGTGCTGGGATTACAGGCTTGAGCCACCACACCCGGCCAGGTACTCTTGTTGATGAGGTATGCCCCCGTCCCTGCAGTTTCCCACTACTGCCAATCCCTTTCTTACAGTAATATGATAATTGTTAAAGGTCCTAATGAGTGAGAACATTGGCACTCAGTTCACTGTTTCTGTGATAGATCACTCAGTATTATAGACTCTAAGTCCATCCAAGTTGCTGTGAGTTCATAATTTTGTCCTTCTTTATGGCTGCGTAATATTCCATCATGTATATGTACCACATTTTTTTATCCAGTCCTCTTCCAATGGGCAGCACGGTTGGTTGCATGTTTTTGCTATTGTGAACAATGCTGAAATAAACATGCATCTGCAGGTATCTTTTTCATAGAGTGATTTGAGTTCCTCCAGATATATTCCCAGTAGGAGGATTGTGGGGTCATATGGAAGGTCGACTTTTAGATCTTTTAGGAAGTGCCACACTGTTTTCCACAGAGGTTATACTAGTTTATACTCCCACCAACAGTGTAGAAGCATTCCCTTTCCCGGCATCCTCTCCAGCATCTGTTTTTTGAGTTATTGATAATGGCCATCCTGACCGAAGTTAGATAGTATCTCAGTGTGGTTTTAATTTGCATGTCTTTGATGACTAGTGAGGCTGAGCATTTTTTCATTTATCTGTTGACTGCTCATATGTCTTCTTTTGAGAAGTGTCTATTCATATCTTGCCCACTTTGTAATTGGTCTGTTTTTTTTTTTTCTTTTTGGCACGTTTGACTTCCTTGTAGATCTTAGATGTTAGGCCTTTGTCAGATATATACAGTTGGCAAATATTTTTCAGCCTGTGGGCTGTGTCCCTGCTCTCTTGATGGTTTCTTTGGCTCTGCAGAAGCTTGTCAGTTTGATGAGGTTCCACTTGTCTATCTTATCTCTCATGGCATGGACACTTGGAGTTTTGATCAGGTATTGGTTGCCAGTTCCAATTTCCATAAGGATGTCTCATGAATTTTCCAAGGTTCTTATAGTTTGAGGTTTTGCATTTAGGTCTTTGATCCATTTAGAGTTGATTTTTGTGTATGGTGATAGGTAGGGGTCTTGCTTTAATCTTCTGCATGTAGTCAGTCAGTTTTCCCAGCATCATTTACTAAATAGGTTCTCCTCTCCCCAGTGGTTGATGATAGAGGCTTTGTCAAAGATAAGTTGCTTGAGAAACTGAGGTTTTGCTTCTGGAATCTCTATCCTGTTCCATGGGTCTATATGCCTGTTCTTGTAACAATACCAGGCTATTTTGATTATTGTAGTTTTATAAAAAAGTTTAAAGTCTGGGAGTATGATAACTCCTGCTTTGTGTTTTTTTGGGAGTTTTTTTTGTTTTGTTTTTTTTTTGCTGAGGATTGTTTTGGCTATTCATGGTCATTTATGTCTTTATATGAATCCCTGTATTGTCATTTCCAGGCCTGAGAAGAATACTGCAGGTAATTTAATGGGTATTGCATTAAATCTATAGATGGCCTTTGGTAGAATGGAAATCTTAACAATGTTGATTCTTCCAATCCATGAGCATATTCTTAATTAAAATAATTTCTTTCATTTTTCATTCATTCCAAATGACATATGTTTAAAGCTAATGCATCTATACTATTTTAGATTTAAATGAAAAAGCTTTGGCCACATCATTAGCTTTCCAGAGACTCAAGGTGATTTTTAGAATATCTGGAACTTTCTAAAAGATATTTAAGGAATGCATCTAGGTCCTTCCACCCCTCAGACCCACACTCCAAAAGTAATTTCTTTTATGCCTCCGCTTTCTGGTTTTTTCAGGTGTTTTCCATTATAACTTTAAATAAGATTCTTCTTGTTAGATAGTATATTGGGTAGCACTCATCTGAAAGGGAAGCAATTATCTTAGAGAAGAGAAAGGTATGCGAGTTTTTTTACTACAAACAGAAGGAGTTGGGATTTCTAGCAAAGGGGTGGACTAAATATTCTGAAGGGTCCTACCATATTCTGCTTTTCTATATTCAACACTAACCCATTAAGGCTATAATTAGTTGTTTACATGTTTATTTATGAGCTCAGGCATGTTATTTGATCTCTCCATACCCTAGTTTTATCATCCATAAAAAATGGAGATAATATTAACAGTCACTGGTCTTAGAAGAATTAAATATGTTAATATATCCATAGCACTCAGCGTATAGCTTAGGACATAATGAGTGATATACATTAGCTACTATCATCATATGAACTCCTAGAACAGTGTTATGGGTAAACAACATATTATTAACTAGCCAATTAAATGTATGTTCACAAATCATCTTCACAATATATATATGCCACCTACAAATATTAAAATACTCTCTAAAACATTTGAACATCAAATAAAACTTTTTGATTAAATACAAGGGGGAAGAAGAATAATAAATCTTTCTTCAGTTCTAAGCAAAGTTTTTATATAGTTAATGCTTATCAAGATTACAAAGTAAGTTCTAATTAGAAAATAGTTCATTACATTACATTATTCTACATTAATGAATCTTTAATGTCTTCAATAATGGCATTTTGTCATCTATTTAATTAAAACAAAAACACTAACTTTGAAATAGTACAGTTTTACTCTGTGGTTTTAAATATTACATACTCAAAACCTATGGGTATCTGCCCTTTTTTAGCACATGAATGAAGCAGGAAGTAACTCTTTTTATTTTACATTTAAATAGTAAACTGAACTTTAGGGGGGGAAGTCAGTGGATTTTCTCTATATAAAGGCAGAAAAATCACTGAATATGTCTACATTTTAGAATACATAGGAAGCCTCCTAGCTGTTCACAGGCAGATTCTATGGGTCACAGAGGTCAGATAATTGAGAGTCAAAGCACTATAAACAGACCTTAAATGATATGATTTGACTATATATTTTATTTTTCAACCATTTTTAGTACTTTTAACAAATATTGTTCTCTTGAAATACAAAAATGCACCATCATTCTCTCAAATCTTTTTTTAGATGTAGTAAGATCTAAATGTTTATAAACACTCTTTTTTTATTCTAACAATAATGCAGATTTGTCCTCCAAAGCTAGTTCTGAAAGACCACATGCTAGTTTACAGAATAAATGACTAAGTTCATCCAAAGTTCTAAAATTCAAAGTTCTAACTTCTTCTGCAAAGAGCATATAAACTTTATGTTATCAAAAAATCACATCTCCCCTTTTCTATTCTACAGTAAGTAGCTAAGAAAACATACTTTTTGAAATACAAGAAAAACAAAAAAACTCGTTCTATCTTGGAAACCAGAGAATCAAATTTTAGTTATCAGACAAGCCTATTATTTGAGGAGGAAAAAAATGTAATATTACATGTATTTTCCGAGAAAGACGAAAAAAAAAGTCATCAACCTGACAGAAATGATCTATCTAGAACCAAAGGGTCAAGAAGGTATATGCTTAGTGAAAGACAATACCCTTCATAATTAGTGAAAAGGAAAACACTTTCCTGCTGGGCACAACACTTTTGAACATCTCACTCCCCCATATTTATCATGGGATAGAGAATCAGGGACATAAAACACAAAAGCAATTTCCCTACCAGTATAGATTATTTTTGTTGAGATTGAGAGTTTCATTTTTAAGAGATGTTTAACGTCCTCAATGACAGTATGTCTAAAGAAGTTTTTCAGTAGAAATATGTGGTAATAAGTAGAGAATTCTACCTGAAACATTTAATTTATAAAACAGAAAATCACAAACCCAACTAGCATTCTGAGTGCAATTCCTTATCCTTGGCTATATACGGTGTATCTAAAATCTCTGGCAGGCAAATTAAACAGATTTACTATGAAATGTAACAAAATCAAACAATCTGGAACTGTAATTACTATAATATTGTTCATGAGACTGAAGAATGCTGTGTTTTACATTATTACATTAAAAATAAAGTGATAATGAAAACAAGCGAAAGATTTCTAACTTTCACAAAAAGAATTTTTCTGAGAGTTATAACATCAACTGACAAATTACAATAAAGATATGACCTTTTCATTTATTTCTATGATTATCACAAGTCTTTTTCATATTAATAAAACACTTACCAAAGTATCAATATTGCAGTTTATAAAAGTAGCATAACAAATGACAAGCCATGGGCCTCTATGGGCATTAAAAGTACAATTCTTGTGCTTTTCCAGTTTAAAATCCAGATGTCATCTCATAAAGACCTTTGATCTTATACAATGGACATACATGCATGCAAGTAATGGTGACCATCAATAATCATGCAACTCATTTTATCCCTAAAAATTCTTCAATGGTATTAATGGTAAAAATTTTGTCCAAATTATGATTACTAAGATACCAACAATAACAGGAAGAAAAAAAATAAATATGATATAATTCTGTTCTTGTATCCCGCATAACTCTGCATTAGGTTATTGTCTATCGCATTGCATTAGGCTCACTAAACCCCAAACTGAAGCCCCTCTCTTCTTGTAGGAACCCATAAATGTCAGAGGTTCTGTCAACCTATTGAACATTTCTAATTATAAACATAAATTACAGTCTTTTGTCACTAAAATCACATAATGAGTTTCATAAAAACTTGCTTATCATTACTAATATAGAAGATATTTTTTACTTCCCAAATAGAATTAAAGACAAGACAGAAAAAGACAAGAAAACAAATAAGCAAAAAATGAGGAATGGAGCTGAATTTCCAGGGAAAAATCACGGTGGAAACACTAAAATTCTGTAAGCTTAAAACACAGTTAAAGAGAACTAAATTTAACTTTATCTAATTACACCACAAGCATCAGTCATAACCAAAAACACAGTTTCTTAAAAATCACCAAAAGTTTGGGAGGCTGAGGTGGGTGGATTGCCTGAGCCCGCCTGGGCAACTTGGCGAGACCTCCTCTCTACAATTAAAAAAAAAAAAAATCAGCCGGGCGTGGTAGCGCGTTTCTGTAATTCCAGCTACTCCGAAGGCTGAGGCGGAAGGATCGCCGGAGCCCAGCAGGTTGAGGCTGCAGTGGCCGGGAGCGGCCACTGCCCTCCAGTCTGGGCGACAGAGTGAGACTCCAACTCAAAAAAAAAAAAAAACCACCAAAAGTCTGTAAGTACTACATTATGACAGGGAGGAGGGAAAGTTAGGAAAATGTCCATGTTAATGTCAAAACCCTCTATATCAAATTTCATGAAAATATGTAAATTCTTTCACTGAACTAGAATCTGCCATAATGAACACTGCACAAAACAAGACCCAACATTCACTGGGCACGAAAAACAGTGGGATATCCAATTACTACATAGAGTAGTATTTGCTGTGTAAAAATCAAGAGGTCAGCCACCATTTAAGGATCATATCCTTCTAAAAATGCTGATATTTTATTTTCAATTTAAAAAAAAAACTATACCATTCATCCTCTAGCTTGAATAGAAATTAGTTTTGGAATTCAACAGATAGTTCAAACTGGAAAACAGCCAATTTCTCCAAAGAATCCCTAAATTTAGTATTATTTCAGTCCAATTCACAACTAAATTTTTCTCTGTAATTTAATAATATGATGCTAAGGTTCTTCTGAAATGTTCAGTTTAATATGGCAACAGCCTTCAATGCAATCTCTCCAATCACAAACTAAAATAGCCATTCAAGAAGAAAAAAAAAAGGAAGAAAGACACAGGCACAAGAATCATTAAGGAGAGAGAAAAAGAGGCATAAAGGAGGAGAAGGGAGGAAACAACCCCATAAATTGTAAATCCAGAACCTAAAAGAAATTTAGACTAATTATCAAGCATACGAAGCCAAAAATGTAGCTTTAGCACATGCCACGCCCAGCTTCACTTTACAGAGACAACAAAAAGAAAGTAAAAGATGTTTGTTTCTTCTTCCCAGATCCCAATCTGCCCCACTCTGATTCAGAAACCCAAGTTCTACATGGACTAGAAAACTGTGCAAACATCTATCAGTGAGCTATAATTGAAGCAACATATTTTATCCCTGCTGACTTGAACCATTCCAACCTCTACCATCGCCCTTGGCTCCTCTACACTATCCACTTTCACACAGAGGTAGCAAATTCTATAAAACTGACCAAATAAAGAACAGAAATTAATAGTAGCTTATTATATGCTCAGAGATAGAGTCCCAGAATAAACACTATAAGCATATAGTAAGATGTACTCAACACTAGTGCATCATGGGAATTATAACTTAACATGTACTACACTGGTTTAATAGTATCAAAGATGCATGAGGCAAGAAGGAAGTGGTTGAAAGAAACATATCACCCCAGTAGACTGAAAAGTCTACCAGTGTAGACATAGAAAAGAGCAAAACCATCACTATAGAAGCTCAAACCAATGATATAGAACACAAATTTTAACAATACAGAAATTGATATGGAAACATAAATGACCATGAATAGCCAAAACAATTCTTAGCAAAAAAAAAACAAAGCAAGAGACATCACACTTCCAAAATTTAAACTTTATTATGAGGCTACAATAATCAACCTGGTATTGGCACAAGAATAGGCATATAGACCAATGGAACAGGAAAGCGATTCCAGAGGCAAAACCTCAATTTCTCAACAAACTCATCTTCAATAAAGCCTCCAACAACCACCTCTGGAAAGAGAAGAACCTGTTCAGTAAATGGTACTAGAAAAACTGGCTGACAACGTGCAGAAAAAAGAAAACAGGACCCTACCTAACACCATACACAAAAATCAACTCCAAATATATCAAAGACCTAAATGCAAAATTTCTTAGAAGAGGCAGGAGACATCCTTACGAAAATTGGAATAGGCAACCAATTCCTGATCAAAACCCCAAAAGCTCATGCCACAAGAGATAAGATAGACAAGTGAGACCTCATCAAACTGAAATGCTCCTACAAAACAAAAGAAAGTATCAAGAGGAGACTGCCCACAGAGGGGAAAATATATTTGCCAACTGCATATCTAACAAAGGCCTAACATCCAGGATCTACAAGGAACTCAAACATGCCGAAAGGAAGAAAACAAACAATCCCATTAAAAAAATGGACAGGCCGGGCTCAGTAGCTCAGCCTGTAATCCCAGCACTTTGGGAGGCCGAGGTGAGTGGATTACCTGAGCCTGTGGCGGGTTCAAGACCCACCCGGGTAACTTGGTGAGACCTCATCTCTACAATAAATCCAAAAAAAAATTAGCCGGGCGTGGTAGCACACGCCTGTTGTTCCAGCTACTTGGAAGGCTGAGACAGAAGGATCGCGGAGCCCAGGAGGTCGAGGCTGCGGTGGCTGGAAGCATGCCACTGTACTCCAGTCTGGGCGACGGAGTGAGACTCCAACTTAAAAAAAAAAAAGGAAAGAAAAACAAACAAAAAAAATGGGCAAAAGACATAAATAGAAACTTCCTAAAAAGACATACAAGTAACCAACAGACACATAAAAAAATGCTCAGTTTCACTAATCATCAAACAAACGCAAATCAAAACCACACTGAGATACCTCCAAACTCCAGTAAGAATGACCATCATTAATAAAACATAAAACAACAGATGCTGATGAGGATGCAGAGAAAAAGGAATGCTTCTACACTGTTGGTGGGAATGTAAACTAGTTCAACCTCTATGGAAAACAGTGTGGCGATTTATAAAAGAACTAGAAATTGACCTTTCACATGACCCAGCAATCCCACTTCTGGGAATATACCCAGAATAACTTAAATCACTCTACAAAAAAGATACCGGCACACACATGTTTATTGCAGTACTATTTACAATCACAGAAACATGGAACCGAGCTACCCGTCAAAACCGGAATGGATAAAAAAAAATGTGGTACATATACAAAATGCAATATTACACAGTCAGAAAGAAGAACAAAATTATGGACTTCACAGCTACTTGGATGGATTTAGAGTCTCTATTACTCAGTGATTTTTCACAGAAACAAAGAACTAAGTACCAGATGTTCTCACTCATGAGCGGACCCTGAATATTTACCATAACACTACAAGAAAGGGATTTGGCAGAAGTCAGAAACTGACTGGAGAGGGAAAGGGGGTACATAACATCAATAAAGGTACCTGACCTCAAACTAGGTGAAATGAGGGCCAAAGGGAGGTCCAAACTTTACCTGTACACTGACCACTTGTATACCTAATTCTGAATTGTACCCCACATCTTTAAAATAAAATAGAAAAAAAAAACTCACAAATTTTAGCCACTTTCCCCAAAAGCAGGAAAAAAATGACAAAGAAATGAAAATTATCAGGAAGAAGATAACAGATATAGGGAGCAGGAAATAAATAGCCAACCAAAGATATAAGTTAGTTTTCCTGAAGAATGGACTATATCAAACAGAACTGAAGGAATAATCAAAAATATATATACTAGTATAACATAAGAAAGCTTTCCTCAGCAGCCAAATAGGTTAACAGATTAAACTCACGACATTCCCAATAAAATCAAGAAAAACAATATCATAAAAATACATGGTGGCAAGTATGGCATTTACAGGTGAGATGAAAAACATTTTACAAGCAAACAAAAATAATGAACTGGTTGCCCAGTTCAGTTCAGTTACAAAACAAAAATCAGGTTGTAATAGCTTTCTCCCCAGCAACAATAAACACCAAATGATAAAGAAATGACTTACAGGCCAGGCTCGGTGGCTCAGCCTGTAATCCCGCGCTTTGAGAGGCCAAGGTGAGTAAATTGCCTGAGCCCGCGGGTTCGAGACCTGCCTGAGCAGCTTGACGAGACCTCATCTCTACAATAAATAAAAAAAACTAGCCGGGCATGGTAGCGCACACCTGTAGTTCCAGCTACTTGGAAGGCTGAGGCGGAAGGATCGCCGGAGCCCAGCAGGTCGAGGCTGTGGTGGCCCGGAGCAAGCCACTGCACTCCAATCTGGGCAACAGAGTGAGACTTCAGATAAAAAAAAAAAAAGAAATGACTTACAGTCAAAGTTGATACTGCAAAACTTACCAAAAAAACACCAAAAAGTACTACAATAACAACCACCCAAAAATGGGAAATTGAACAAGAAAATGACTACAATCACAATCAACAAACTTTGAAGCACATCTTCTCCTACTAAGTATTTAAAATTCTGGCCACAATGAGATAGGGTACCAAGACTGACACTGGTTCCTCAGGCTGTTAAGAATAGAGTGTCAGATTCCAGACTAGTGGAATGAGATCCAAGGACATGGGTAGGATGCAAGACACATCAGACAACCAGAGGGAAAGCAAAGAAATGGTCCTCCACCTGTGCTTTTATCAACCAGTTGGCTTCCTAACCAATGAAGAGAGAAGGACAAGCAGCAGCCACTGATTCTGAGCACCAAGGGCCTGTGACTGGGGCAAGTGGGGGCTTCTATTAGACTCACTAATCTCTTGAACTCTGAAAATCTGAGGAAGATGAGCCTCCAAGGCAAAGGAGAAAATAAACACAGTGAGAAGGTGAAAAGACAGGTGGTCCGAGCTCATTACTATCTCCCATTATGTGCCACATGATGCTTCAGCAAATGCTGTCACCATTTTACAAATGAGCAATAATTTTAAAAATAATGAAGAGGGAATGAATGTGTACAAATTGTTTTTTTATAAAAAGGCAGATGTCAGGAAGATAGGAACATAAGCAAAAGACAAAATATCCATAACACGAAGAGCTTCCTAAGGAAACAATAATTCAGACAAATAGTTACCCATTGTATCAATAGAGATGAAAGAAACATAATTTTTCTTTGTTTGAAAAGCTCAAACAAAAGACACAGAGTATGAAAGCCACATCAGAAGCAATAACAAAAAAAAAACTACAATAAACTAAAAGCAAACTCAAGAACATGGTAGGGGGACATGAAAAAAATCACACAAATCAAAATAGAAAGAACAAATACATACAAATAATTAATGAGAATTAATTTTTTAATCCTTTAAAAATTGAAAACGTAAGCCAGATGAGTATCCAGACAGAAAAAGTAATTCCTCCAACAAAAAGTCTTAAAAAAAAAAAAATTTTTTAAGCTAGCCTCAGACTTTTCCACAGCAACTGTCAACACCAAATGGAATGTCTAAAATTCTGAGGGAAGGTAAGACAATCTTCAAGTATAAAAGCAATACACGCCGGGCTCGGTGGCTCAGCCTGTAATCCCGCACCTTTGGGAGGCTGAGGTGAGTGGATTGCCTGAGCTTGGGAGGCTGAGGTGAGTGGACTGCCTGAGCCCACGGGTTCGAGACCCGCCTGGGCAAGCGAGACCTCATCTCTACAA
>CAUYQG010182570.1:0-12685 GCA_963574415.1 Tarsius wallacei
ATGCCTGTAGTTCCAGCTACTCGGAAGGCTGAGGTGGAAGGATCGCCAGAGCCCAGCAGGTCGAGGCTGCGGTGGCCGGAAGCGGCCACTGCACTCCAGTCTGGGCGACGTAGTGAGACGCCAACTCAAAAAAAAAAAAAAAAAAGTGCCTGCAGATTGAATAAGTCATAAACTTCTTGAAACCTCGGTGCTCTCAGAGTGAGGTCCAAGCTCCTTGGTAGCCCTTGGAGGTTTCTCCTCCATTGTTCTGTGTATGCTACTCTCACATGGGGTATTTCCCCTGACCCCCGGGATGCTTCAGGCAGCAAACAACCAGAAAACCTAAACCTGAATGTAGGCTTCAGACTTGGCTTGATCCAGAAGCCCAGCTCCCTTTCCCTGAAATTGTCTCTGTCTGGTAGAAAAATGCTGCAGCAGGGGTGTGCCTCACCTCTACAGAAATGTCCAGAGGGAGAAGATGCACTGTCTTCCTGCAGATTTCTTCAGAATGAAGAGCACTTTCCCAGAAGCACCCAGCAGATTATCTCCTTACTTTCATTGACTTGAATTGAATACTATGCCCATGTCAGAATTCATTCTCACAGTTAGGGGAGGGCCATTTGCTGAGGTCTGGGTCTCTGCGGGGCTCACACAGGGATGGATTACTGTGGCTGGCTTGGACTATTCAGGGCCCGTGCCTGGAGGTGGCCAGTGTCCAACCTGCATTGGATGAAGGTGGACTGAATGTTGAGGAGACTCCACGAACCTCATCTTTGTCTACCTGGAACACACACACACACACACACACACAAGACTCTGTTTTTATTAAGTACCTACTATGTGCAGTGCATCATTCTAGCCCCTGGGGATAGAACAGTGAATGACGAAGCCCTGAGCCATGCCTGATGGGGAGTGTGCACATATGCAGTCTTCTGTATCTACATGGGCAGACATGCCTTTCTTTCTTCTTCTTTTTTTTTTTTGAGTCAGAGTCACTTCGTTGCCCAGGCTGGAGTGCAATGGCATACTCGCTCATGGCCACCCCAGTGCCGACCTGCTGGGCTCCGGCAATTCTTCCACCTAAGCCTTCCAAGTAGCTAGAACTACAGGTGCGTGCTACCAGACCCAGCTAATTTTTTGGTTTACTGTAGAGTCAAGGTCTCACCAAGTCTCCTGGGCTGGTCTCGAACTCGAGGGCTCAGGCAATTCGCTCGCCTCAGCCTCCCAAAGTGCTGGGATGACAGGCTGAGCCACTGAGCCCGGCCGCCTTTCATGAAGTTCGAGTGTTTTATTCTTTCTTCTTTCACTGGAGAAAGAGCAGGAAAGTGACAGCAAGGGGCTCACATCTGCAAAATGGGAGTAGCGCAGTCGTCCTGACTCATGCACCGGTCAAACACAGCTGGTCGGGAAGAACAACTTGGAAAATGTCAGGCAGCATTTGCTTCCGCACTTGGGGAAAATATCCCCAGCCCGTTGTCCTCCACCATCCCTGGTCTGTCCCCTGGGAGGCTCTTCCTTGATGGTTGTCTTCCAACATGGCTTCGAGGGTCCCTCCCAGGCCTGCATCGGTCTGGCAGCCAGGAGCGGGGGCTGGGCCTGCCTTCTGTGTTGAGTAGGCCAGGCTGTTGTCAGCTGGGTTTGGGATTTCTGTGACGCCTCTCCCCTCAATGCCTAGTATGCTTCCATCCCATGGTCTCCAGTAGATACAAAGATCTTGCCTGGTCATTTTTCTGTGAGAACCCCTCTCTCTGGGAATAAGGCTGCCTCTGCCCTACACTCTGAAAACTTATTGTGAGTGCAAGTCTGTGTGTGTGTGTGTGTGTGTGTGTGTGTGTGTGTGTGTGTGTATTGGCCTGTGCCTGGGGAAGTGAAGTGATTGTTTTCTGTAGATAAACACAAATGTCACAGTCCCTAGGCTGCTTAGTCACCTGTCTGAGGCTTTAGCAGGAAGTGCATGGGGGATACTCTGGTGGGGGCTGTCAGGCTGGTGGTGTGTACCCTCTTCTCTATTGGCAACTCTTGGTTTTCTTCTGTGAGCATGAATTTTTAGTCAAGAATTTGTCCCTGGCAAACACCTCATTGCCCCTCATTGACCAGAACTGGGTCATGCCTATGGTGAGGTGCCAGCCATGTTCTGACTGGGGTAGGCCTGGGTTCCTGAGACAGTCCACTGGAGGGAGAGAAAGGAGATTCCTTAGCTTCTTGTGGAGACAACCAAAAAGTCTCTAGACATTGTAGAATGTCACCTGGGGGCAAAATCGCCCAGGTTGAGAACACTTTCTCTAAATGCCTGTTCTCTCTCTCTCTCTCCCTCTCTCTCTCTCTCTCTCTTATTTTTGAGTCGGAGTCTCACTCTGTCACCCAGGCTAGAGTACAGTGGCAAAATCATGGCTCATACAATGGAGTACGGTGTCACGATTGCAACCTCAACTTGCTGGGCTCAGATGATCTTTTCACCTCAGCCACCTGAGTAGCTGGGACTACAGGCACACACCACCATGCCTGGCTATTTTCTTGATTTTTTTTGTAGAGACGAGGTCTTGCTATGTGCTTAATCTGGTCTTGAACTCCTGGCTTCCAGATCCTCCCTCCTCAGCCTCCTAAAGTGCTGGGATGACAGGCGTGAGCCACCATGCCCAGCCTTCTCTCTTAACACCAGGGGTTCTGCCTGGAACTCTTTGCCCTCCTTGCCAGCTTACCTCCTTAGACCCTCCCCCTCATTCTTCAATCATTGGTCTCAATGTCACCTTCCTTAGGACACCTCTGGACTCTCTCCTGTGCCCCAGTCACCCCAGATGGCTCTCCTGGCATCCCTGTGCATGCCGGGCATCCTGACTTGTAAATTCAAATCTCCCTTTCAGTCCACAGCCATCTCAGGCACTCTGAATCAAGACTCCTCAGAGGGCCTGGCAAGGGTCTGGGTCCCTGGGTAGGGGTCGTCACCCCCTTTTATAGATAGGGAAACAGACTCAATGAGATGAGTGACCCATCCAAGGCAATACAGCCAAGGAAGCTTCAGAGCCTGGGTTCGAGCTCCCCTCCAGCTCCCTTTCCCAGGACCGCTCCTTGCTTCTACCATAGGCAAGTGATCCTGAGTGGATGCACAAAATGTGGCCCAGATACATGAAGGAATATTATCATTAAAAGGAACAGAGTGCTGACATGTTACACCGTGAATGAGTCTCAGAAACACTGTGCTGAGTGAAAGAAGTCAGTCACAACTGTGATTCACAAAAGAAATGTCCAGAATCAACAAGTCTACAGAGACAGAAGGTAGACTAGTGGCTGCCTGGGGGTGGGGAGTGAGTGCAGGGGGATGAGAAGGTTGGAAGGGGACAGTGGAAGGGTATAGGGTGTCTTACTGGGGTGATGAAAATGTCCTGAAATTGACTGTGGTGATAGTTGGAGATATCTGTGAGTATCCTAAAAACCACAGGTTTGTACACTTTAAGTGGGTGAATTATATAGTATGTAAATTAGATCTTAATAAAGTCATTAAAACATATGAACCTTACCTTAAGACTGCAAATATTTATCATGGTATCTGTTGTCTTGTATTTTTTTTTTTTTGAATCAGAGTCTCACTCTGTCGCCCAGGCTGGAGTGCAGTGGCACACTCACGGCCACCCCAGCATCGACCTGCTGGACTCTGGCAATCCATCCACCTCAGTCTTCTAAGTAGCCAGAACTACAGGTGCGTGCTATCACACCCGGCTAATTTTTGATTTATTGTGGAGACGAGGTCTCGCCAAGTTGCCTGGGCTGGTCTCGAACCTGCGGGATCAGGCAATCCACTTGCTTTGGCCTCCCAAAGAGCTGGGATTACAGACTGAGCCACTGAGCCCAGCTCTGTTGTCTTGTAAAAAGGATTTCTTTCCAAGATGCTTTCAACTATTTATTTACATGTGGCTTTTATTATTTTACTTTTTACTTATATTTTTATTGAATTTTCTAGTGGACAATTTACAATATCTCCCTCACCCTTTCCTTTACGTTAGTGTGACAATTTTCCATAACAAACTACTTAAAGAGAAGCTTTGGTCAAAATGGAATGAAATAGAAAAAAAAATAACTGCTGCTTTTACAAACCAACACTTTCACCAATTTTACATTCAAACAAAACCACACAACATTTGCATGATATGTGGTTTCAGTGTTTCCTTGGGGTTGGCTGTCTTCACCATCACACAAATGGCAGCGCTGCAGTCAGCCAGTGTGTCATGCTGGATGGTGGAGATCACTCAGCTTCACATTATCCAGAGGCCCTCGATGGAAGACTCCAAGGTCTTGAAATCCCAAATTGTCATGGCTCCCATCAATACCAGTAGTGCAAAATTTGTGACAATCTTGCGTGTCCACTCATAAATAGACTCTTGAGTGATGCCATTCTGGTGTAGCATCTCAAAGGTTATCTTGTGGCCCTCAGTTGTGGTGCTCCAGTCTAGGTGACAGTGGGAGACTCCGGATGTACAGAAAATTCGCTGGGCATGATTGTGCAGTCCTAGCTACTCAGGAGTCTGAAGTAGGAAGATCGTTTGAGGCCAGGAGTTCCAGGTTGCAGTGAACTTTGAGTCCACCACTGCACTCCGGCCTTGGCTCCCATGATTGAGTCCCATTTGTCTCGTTTTTCTGTGTGGGCTGGGATCTCTGGTCCCCTGTAGTTTGAGGCGACTTTCCCTGGTGATGTCTGCTTCTGTTAGATATCCTTTATCAAGTTAAGAAAGTTTCATTCTTTCCTAGCTTTCGAAAAGTTGCTTGAAACTCAGGACTGAACATTTAAATTGTACCAAATACTTCTTCAGCATCTGTTGAAACGATACACTTTCATGCCTTTTCTATTTCTTCAATGCGTTTCTGTGAACATTTAATGATTAAATGATTCCCTAATGTTTATCTACCCTTGTGTTCTTGGAATAAAAGCTATGTGATCATAAGGCATTTTTCTCTAATTCATGGCCAGATTCCACTTGCTGGTGTTTCATTTAAGACTGTCACCTAAATATTGACAAGTGAAATTGGCTTAGCATGTTCTTGTTTTCTGCTATCCTTTTCAGGCGCTGTTATCAGGGTTACACCTGCCTTATGGAATGAGCTGGACAATGTTCTTATTCCATACTTTGGAACAGAACACAGTCATTTCCCAATACTTTAGACCCGAATCCTTAACCCAGGGCCCAGGGCTCACAGAGCCACAAGTCTCCTCCCTCGCACCCAGTTCCTTCTCTGTGTCTTGCTCTCTCGTTCTACCCTTTAATATCTTGGTTTTTCTTTCTGTCTCTCGCTTCCTCCTGCCACAGGGCTTTTGCACATGCCGATCTCTTGGTGGAAATGTTCTCTCCTCTGCTTAACTTTTGTACATCCTTCAGATGTCAGCCTAATCCTTGCATCTTTTCCTGATCTCCCTGTCTGGGCCAAATTCCTCTAAGCTACATTCTTATTGTAACAAATGCCGCTCTCTGGCATGCACCACATTTGCAATTTCACCTTTATGGTTTTTATTTACATAATTAATATCTGTCTTTCATCCTAGACTGTCAGCTCCCTGAGGACAGGCACTTTTATGATTTTTATTTATGTAATTAGTATCTGTTTCTCATAGTAGACTGTCTACTCCCTGAAGACAGAGACTGAGATTTTGCATATGAGTGACTCCCAACCCCAGCATGTTACACACTGTCTGGGACATAGAAGGTGCTCAATGTATATGTGGTGAATGAATGGAGGAATTTACTCTGGCCAGAAAGGGACCATTTGAGCTTACTTATGTAAGTAACACTTCCTGATAGCCCCAACCTCTGCCAGGTGCATTTTTAAATGCTTACTTCTTCTCTAGTTTTTAGTTATGATTCCTCTCTAGTTTCTACTCTTTTCTGGTCTTCTCCAGTTTCTAGTTATTATTGCTTGACATAATAGGCCTCAGCCTGCATTTCCCAACACATCCGCTCCAATCAGCATCTCCTGATTTCCACAATGCGAAATTGAGGTTAGGATCCCCTGCTCCCTCTGCCCTCCCAATCCCCTCGCTGCCCACTCCCTGGCCCCCACCTCTCATTTGTCTCATTTATCCACTGCCAAGCTTTAAAACACAGACACTCTGTTCCAGGACTATAGTTATTTCCATGCTTTGACAACCAGCTGATTCTAAGCAAATTTAACCAACAGCCAGCATTTGTAATATAATGATCATGTAACTATTCCTCACTGCACACATAGGGGAAGGAGTCGGACATGCCTTCATGTTGTTAGGAATTCCAGCTTCTCCGTTGTGGTATTTGTGTTTCTCCTCTTGGAGTCACTCTTTCCAGAACCTTCTAGTTCCCCTTCTGGATGTGCACCACTTGCTCCCAAGGTCTGTGCACAATGTCATTCGTGATCTTGTTCACGCTGCACCCCTGTGTTTGGCATATTGGTTCACAGTCTCTTGGCTACCATGCTATCTTCTTTCAGGGATTCCCTTTGTAGTTTGCTGGAGTATATCCTTAGGTGTATCTTCAGGATAGAGCTATGGGTAATAAACTTTCTGAGTCTGTACATGTCTGAATTTGTCTTTATTTTGCCTCCACATGGGACTGATAGTTGACTGGATAATGCTTTCTAGGCTAATTTGTCTGAAGTCAATCTGCTTTTTCTTCCTTTGCAGGTCACTTTTCTGTTTCACTCTGAAGGCTTGTAGAGTTACCTGCATCTCTGGAATTCTGAAATTCTTTCAGATCTTGAAATTTCACTTAGATAGTAAGCTTTTCATGTTCAACACTTGGTAATGACTTTCACTTTGAAGACTCAAGTCTTTCTTTAGCCCAGAGAAATGTACCTCTTGTATTACTTCATTTTTCTTATGAATTTCTTCTGTTTTCTTGCCAAAGGACTCTTATTAGAAGTTGAAGATCAATTCTACATGTACATTAACTTTGTGTGTGTGTGTGTGTGTGTGTGTGTGTGTGTGTGTGTGTGTGTGTTGTGTGCTTGGGCTTTTTGCTTTTGTTTAGTTTTATTTGCCTTTTTGCTCTATGTTTGAAGATTTCTTTGGCTTTATCATCATGTTATTGATTTGGTGTTCAACTGTGTTCATTTTATCATACATTTAATTGATTTCTTAATAATTTTGATTATTAATTTCCAAGAGGTCTTTGTCTTCTGATTGCTTCTGTTTGATATTGGATCATGGTCCCATCTAACTTTGTTCTCTTGGTAGAACCCTAGGAAGCAGGAGGCAATGGTGGTTTTGTGAAGACTGGAAGACTAAAGTTGGTGGGGGTGGGAGCTTTTAAGTGTCTGAGATAAAACCCTGCACAGAAAAGCAGAATTTTGGGGCCAGAGAGACCACAGCTCAAATTCTTCTTTGGGACTGACCAGCAGGATAATCTTAACTCAGCAATAGCCTCAGCTTTCCTGTCTGCAAAATAGGAAAAATAATTCCTAGCATAGAGGCTTGTGTAAGGACAAACGGGATGGTACTGGTTGGGCCCTGGATCCACACATCGACTGTGAATGAGTCTCCAACGGATCCAGCACAAAGCTCTGCACTCCGGCCGCACAATTTCACCAGAGTGGCAAACTGCCTTTTGTTATTCTTCACCCCAGAGCTGTCTTGCTTTTTGACTATATATATGTATATGTGTTATTTTAGGCATTTCTGGGCAGCTTCTCATGCATATTCAAATTCAAGCAGTTAGGGCTCTGGGAATGATTCATATGTTTGTTGCACAATGTAATTGATCTTAATATAGCCTTGCCACCAAAGAATGTGGATCTACGCAGGTCCCCTCCACTCCCCCACAATCTGTTTGGGCCAAGGAAGACCAACAATCCCGATAAACTTCCGGTCCTGTGCCCGAAAGAGACTTACTTGACTGGCAGGGCTGAAGGAGTCCTTTTTGGTTTTCTCTCTTCGTGATCATTTCTATGGATGACTTGAAGTCAAGAGGAGAAAGTTGGGGAGGCTGTGCTTGTCCTTAAGCTCTGGCCAGTGACAGTTCTTTCCACTGAGCCCCATGATTTAGACCGTGTGTGGTTGGCGAGGCAAGGCCTGTTCCTCCGGCACCAGACAGAGCCAAGCAGCTGCCTCCTGGGACAGGTGCCACCCGGGTATGTGGACAAGGGTGACATGGGGGAGCAGAGCCAGCTTCAAGCTGCCTAGGCCCGGGCTTAAGTTCTTTTTGCACTTTTCCCTGCTGTGAGGGTTGGGTAAGTCATATAACTCCTCTCCGGGGTTCCAGGGCTTGCATTCCCTCCTCACAGTGGCTTGAGAGGTCAAGGACATGCTATGTGCAGCACCCAGAGCAGAGGGCTGGCTGCTGGACTCTCATACACGTTCTCCTGGGGATAGCTGTCTGGGGTTGGGTGGCCTTCCAGCTGTGGTTACTGGGATGGATGAAGGTCAAATCTACTTTGACCTGGTACGACAGTGGGAATGGCACTGCCCTTGACCAGCACTCACCAGAAAAGGCATGGTGTTTGGTGTCTAGGAAGAAGTGAGTGGACAGGGAACCCTCTGGGGACTGCTGGATGGCACCGGCTACTCCTGGTGGGCTAAGGACTCACCCAGCAGTCTGGCTCCCTGCCCCCTGTGGTTTCCCCAAGTGGGCTCTGGGGCCCCAGGACACGTGTGGCCAGGCTCGGGGAATGAACAGAGGCCCTGCCCACAGCTGGCATCTCTAGGCCCTGTGTCTGTAATGCATGTGGCTCTCAGTCAGCCCTGGTGCCTGCTCAGCAATGGCCAGTTTAGTCCTTTACACAGGAGGACTTGAGAGTTCCCAGAAGCCTTTCTTCAAAGATGTTCTACCTGAGATTTCACTATGTATGAGACAAACCATGACCATTTCTTTCTCACCTTTTAAATACGAGCTCCTCCTAATTCTAGAGCATTTTATAACAGATAAAGCACTGAACACGTATCTTCTTGCTCCATTCTTTCATGGAGAAGTTGCTCTGTAGGCCTCTGTGACCAGTAGCTGGGACCTGCAGAGACCTGGTCCTTGCTCCCCACTGATGCCCCCCACCCCCTGCCAGGCTGTCAGCTGAGTAAGGGCTCTGTGGAGAGTAAACGGCCCTCTCGTTTCCACAGATGAGGAAAGCAGGGCTCAGAGACGAAGTGACATCCCAAACAGACAAACAGGTGCCCGACCTGCTCCACTGAGGAGGAGACAGGCTCAGAGGTCATGTACTTGCCCCAGGGGCCACCTTCAGGACACCAGAGCTGAGAGAAACCCCTCCTGCCCTGAATACAGTCAGAGCCTTCTCTCCATCTACTGCTGCTTCCTAAGCCGAACTCAGTGGAACATACGTTTTGTTTTTGTCAAATCAACTTCTATCTGATTCTGAGCTACCAGCATGCCACCAGCATTGTTAGGGCTTCTTCTCCCACCCCAGGGATGGGCAAAGGTCCTAGGGTCTTTTTGAAAAATTGAGGTAAAAGTCACATAACATAAAATTGACCATTAACCGTTTTTAAAGTGCAATTCAATGACACTTAGTACATTCACAATGTTGTACAAACATCACCTATATCTAGTTTTAAGACTTTTTAAAAATCATCCCCAGAGGAAACTCCCTACTTGTTATGCAGTCACTCCCCCTTTACCCATAAGACTCTGGTAACTGCCAGTCTGCTTTCTTTCTGTAAGGATTTGCTGATTCTGGATGTTTCATATAAATAGAGTCCTGCACTATGTGACTTTTTGTGTCAGGCTGCATCCACATTGTAACGGGTGTCAGTATTCATTCCTTTTTGTGGCTGAATAGTGTTCCACAGCATAGCAATACCACGATTGTTTTTCCATTCACCCGTTGATGGACATTGGGTAGTTTCTAGGTTTTGGGGTCTTTTCCAGTGCCAAATAGTCAAGGGGGGTGCCTGCAGTCTTGTGTCCACACGACCTACCCACGAGCCACCCTGTCATTGTTCCATCACTTGTGTTCCACCTACCTCCTTTGGGCAACTGAAAGCCCTGAGATGCCTCATGACCCATGTCCAGGCTGCTGCTGGGCAACAGACCGTGGGTCCCTATTTTCTGTAGGAACCGTGTTGCCTTGTGGGAAAATCTCTCTTTTCTGTCCTGCTGGCCCCACCTTTCCTCAAAGACACTCAGTCTGCTCTCTGGGGACAAGGTAGCCCACCATGCTCTGCTTGGAGAGGATAGGAAGGGGCCAGGTTCCAGTCACTTCTGCTTCCAGCCCCAGAACCCTCACGGCCCCCTGAGGAAACAGAAACCTCCAGACAGGCTTCCTGCTTTCCATGAGGGAAAGAAGAGAGGGGAGCAAACACAAGTGGATTCTCGGTATGAGCCCACCTCACCTGCCCTGCACGAGCATCCATGTGCTGGGTGTCCATTGGGTCACTCCATCTTCCTCAAAGTCCTGGAGTGGGGGTGGGACAGGAGTTCGCAGCCTCATTTACCAGGAGAAAAGCATCAGGCCCTTTTCCCAGGCTGTTCACCTTAGGCCTCCCCTATGTCCCTTGATTCTGGCTATTGAACTTTTCCTGAGTTTTGGCAGACTCCTCATCCCTGGGTAAGCCCCCGTCTGCCCCACCCATGCCTCCCTGCCAGAAGAGGGCCCTGGAACTCCCCTTGTCCTCCTCAGCAGCTTTGTGAGAGGCTGAGGGTCAGGTTCCAATGATTGCCCAAGGCTGTTGAGTGCTTACACACAATCCAAAACGACACCTCGGGCCACACCCCCCAAGCACTTACTTGCCAGGAATGGGTGCATTCTGGAGGGACAGGTGTCTGTGGTTCCTTCCCGGACATGAGCCTTTGAGGGCAGGGCTGACCGGGAGGTGAAGCCGACTTGCTCATCAGCTGCCTTCAAACCCTGGCTGCACAAGTGACCAGTTGTAAGAACTGGGGCAAACGTCCCTATCCATAGAAAGGAGGTGACTGCGACAGTACCCACTCTGTAGGGCTGTGGTAAGGATCCGCTGAGCTACTCCAAATAAAGCCTGTGCACAGTGCCTGAGAGAGTGGCATTCGTACTCAAACATCCTACCCAGAGCAGGTGCTCAGTACTATCTGTGGCATGAGTGAGGCAGCACTGGCGGCTGGAGTGTGAGCCTGGCTGTCGCGGAGGCAGAATTTGAAACTGAGACACCTCCCTGTCATCTCCATGGTAGGCTAGTCCCTTGCGTGGCACCCCTCACTCCCCCCATACCCACTGCCAGGTCTTTCTCACACTTTTCTCACTGCCTCAGCATCACAGAGCATCTTGACTGCCTCCCTGCAGCATGGCTCCCCAGTGGGCCCCTTCTTTGCCCCAAACTTGAAATCCTTCCTCACCACTTGCTAAAGAAAGCCCAAGCCCTTTGGCTGGCACTCAGAGCCCTCCATGGGAAGGCCCAGCCTCTCTCTGGGGTCTCTTGGCCCTCCCCTCATTCCTGCCCAGCCAGGCCGTCATCCACCTGTGCTAGGTGAGGCTTCCTCCACCTGTAGAACTTCCCACTATGGCCGGACAGTTCTCAAGGCACACAACACCCTCCCCCAGGGTGGAAGGTAGACCTGCACCCTCTCCCAGCAGCAGATGTTCCAGGGATGGAGCGGGCAGGGTCTGGGCAGGAAACAGGTGGCACATGCTAATTGTGGAATCTGAAGTCAGTTTCATACAGGAGCTATTTGCAAAGGTGTGGGCAGAACATGGGGAAGCCACGGGGTCATGCAAGCCCTGGAGACTATTACTCCTTCAGTGTCCCCAGGCCTGAGGGACAGGGAAGCAAGGCTCCTCGAACCTGGCCCTGTGAGACCACCTGACCACAGCTGAGAGTTCCAGGGTAGGGACGTAGCTGGCCTGTGACCACCTGAGAGAGGTAGCTGGGAGGATGAAGACCCCATCTTAACTTCACCTTGCGGGTCTCTGATAACACCAGAGCCACCCAGAAAGCCAGGGCACGGACCCACTGAGGCAGAACCTGCAGGGCAGAGTGAGGTAGAAAAAGGCAGAGAGGACACATGTGGGTGCTGTTGTCAGATGGGCAAGCTCCCTCCAGCGCCCGCAGATGCCCCACTCACACTGTGACCACCGTGAACATGGGCACGATGCCTGGTCCTCGCTAATGTCTCGTCTGTGTGACCCATGCGGCCCTGTGGCCTTGAGGTGGTGGCCCCGGCCCAAATCACTTAGTGTCCCTGCACTCATCCCCCAGCTGTACTGCTGGCCACCAACCCCACGCTCTCTCAATTCCTTGAACCATGCTAGACCCTTCCCTGCTGCCCACCACTGCAAGGCTGTTCTCCCACCCAATAGGCTGGAACCCTCCAGTGGATTTCTCTGTATCCTCAGGCCCCAAAGAGTCTTTCCTGCCTCTGCGCTCCAAAACCAATTTGTATATTTCTCAATTGCAACACTCACCATGTGGTTAACTGTAATTAGTTATTTGTCCTGCCTGCTTCTTGTGGACAGGAATGAAATCACTCTCGGCTATGTGCTTCAGAACCTTGGTACTCTTCAGGCACTGGTTCCCGTGGATACCAAAATCCAAGGATGCTCAAGTCCCTGATGTAAAAGGGTACAGCATTTGCGTATAACCTACACATGTCCTCCCATATACTTTAAATCATCTCTAGATTACTTGTAATACCTAATATAAGGTAAATGTTATGTAAATGGTTGTTATGCTGTTTTAATTTGTTTTATTTTTTATTGTTGTATTGTTATTCTTTTTTTTTTTTTTTTTTTTTTTTTTTGTTTTGTATGACAAACCAAACAAAACAACAAAAAG